>KN818224.1:1002790-1045158 GCA_000827485.1 Amanita muscaria Koide BX008
TCTGACTACTGAAATACCGAAGTTGGAACGTTTTGGCAGATATCTATCCGTCTCTTCTTTAAATTCAGTCCTCTCTAGGACTCGAGTCAGGGATGAAACTGGCGTCGACGTTCCATTTCTTTTGTTGGGCCCACGTTACGCTGTCCATGCCCTAAAATAGAGAGTGCGATGAGAAACAAAACAAGCAAAAATAATGCTCTCTGTCGGGGAGTCGAACCCCGCTTTCGCGCGCACAGTTGATCACTGACAGGCGCGTGTACTAACCGATATACTAACAGAGACTTGCTTTTTCTTTCAACTTGTTGTTTATCACTTGTTATCTGACCTTGCAATCACAACATCATTATTGTACATTTGTTTGTAGGTACTGTACATGCAACTCCTTATCTTCAAGCGACATAAAAGCTAGGAATAACGAGCGCCAACTTGTCCGAATACCAATACCTCGTCGGCAAGTCCCTGACCAGCTGAACAAACGTGCCACCAAGTCCCAAACCAACCACATCCTTCAACTTGTCAATCACAGCCGGATCGACGAGGAGTTGAATCGTGTCTTTGGACGGATCGTGGACGTTGTTGCTTCCAAGCTCAGCCGGCGTGGGCTTTTCGGCCGTGCAGTTCGAAAACAAGAGATTGGTCGAATCTGGATCGACGACCCATCCTTTCGACGATTCCCAAATGATTCTGGCATTGGCTGATTCAGAGTACTCTCGTCCGTCTTCTTCGTACAGGTCTTCGGGGTTGAGTGTCTTGATGTCTTCTTCGGCTTCTTCTTCGCCGTTCTTGGGGTTGAATTTCCTGATCCCCTTCTCGATCCTCCTCCCTCGATAAATCTCCGAATACACCCTCCTCATCTCGTCGAGACCTTTAGCTTCTTTGGGAACGTCCCAGTCGTTCCACGGCGCCAAAACAATCCTTCCCAACTTGGATTCGAATTGCCCTTCCAACGCACCGTCCGTAGTGGCGGAACCGGTCGGCGCGTGAAGGCTAACGATCTTCCTAACACTCTCCTCCACCACACCAGTCGTATACGATTCGGGAAGAGTGTCGATCCCGAGAAAGGTTTTCAAACTGTACGCCGGCGAAGTCCAATCGATAGCCGGGGTATCGTCGAATTGGAATTTGGATGCGTCGTTCCAGGTTCCTTGAGAGTCCCAAACACCGCCGGTACCGGAATCGACGTCCATGGGAACGTCACTCCAACCGTTGTCGTTCCAACCATTGTAACCAGTGTCGGCCTGGACGGTATCGTTCTCGACAGGCTCGGTTTCGTCTCCGACCTCTTCAATACTCGCGATCCCTTCTTCGTCAATGGGTTGCTCGGTGTCAACGTACTCTCCATCACCGACGTATTCAACAGTGGGCTCTTCGAGCGCCGGATCGTTTTCATCATCCACGTTGCCGTCACCCCATGGACCGTCATCTAGACCATCAAGATCTACATTCCCATTCGACAACTTTCCGATTTCTTGTTCTTCGTCCTCGATGATGATGGGTTTGAACTGCGCGGCCTTGGACCCGTATTGGTCTCGCAAGGCAAGGGATACCTCGCAGGGAATGATCTTGGCGACCTCGCTTGTACGGGGCAACTCTACCTGTGCGCTTTCAACGACGACGAGAGCCTTCTTGAGACCAACTTCGTATTCGAGGAGGAGTTTGTTGCGGAGAATGTAGCGAAGGAAGAAGAAGAGAAGACGTGGAGTGATGGATAGGTTAGAGTCAGCCCTGTTATAGCCTCGTGAGTTTTCTTGCAAAAAGCGTAGGGAAAGGACGTACCATACGAGACCTTCCTTGCGCATATAGCTGGACAAAAACATCTTGACGACCGTTTCTGGGTCGTTGAGAAAAGCCCAGAGACGATCATCCTTTCGTTCGATCTCTTCTTGTATGGCCGCGGCCTCGGCTTCGTCTTCTTGAGTCCTCGGGGGGTCGACTACGATCTGATCATCATCATGCTTTCCGTTTTGCAGTGCAACAGGAGCACCAGAGGGAGCGCCGAGATGATCACCCTCGTCAGATTCGCTCTCGTCGTCGTCGTCGTCGTCCTGTGTCCCGTTTTGACCAGACTTTTCGACCATGTCTTTGAATCCTTTCAGGGCTTCTTCCGCTTTCCTTCTTTCGGCGCGGATCCATGTTGGGATGATGGCTTGGAGTCCGATAAAGACACCGAACTGATAACGTCATTGATTTGATTAGATGAAGGGACGAGAAACGGACCTGGTTGAATAGATTCGTTGGGCTTAGTTGGCGTGGTTCGCCTGGAGGCCACGTCCTCGACGCGCGGAAATCAGTGGCGGCTTGACATAATCTGTCAATCGCGGGTGTTTTACTGGATACGTTGATCAGTTATAATCAACCGTTACGGAGCGGAAGCGCACTTACGGATTATAGTGTCCAGTGAACTTTCCGGCTTCCTCGTCGGCCCAGATTTGCCACCATTCGCGCTTGAAATCGCCGTTCATCGCACTGGTTTTGATCTTGCGCCTCTTTGCCTTTGGAACCTCTTCGCCGTCTTCCCGAAACGCATCGGTCTTGCACTTGTCCGTCGCGTGGGGGTGTTCGAGAGCGACGGTAGGGATGTCAAGACCATCGACTTCGATCCCGTCAGGGTTTGGACACGTCAATTTGATCCCGACCTCTTTCTTTGCCCAGTCGCTGAATGGGATGAGAGTAACGCCTGGAGGAGGGGATGGCCATGGTGGAAAACGGACGAAATCGGTGTTGGTAGCTGTGTGAGGAGGGGGAGGGGGAGAAGCGACGAGAGCCATGGTATGGTATCGATATGTGAGCTGGTCTTAAGTACGAAGAAAGCCGGCCATCGCCGTCATCGCGAAGGTTAACGACGTTCTCCCAAGTTCCACTACTTACTGCGCGTGCTGCGAGGCTACAGAGATCAGAACACGTGACGACAATGCGTCTGTGGCTGAACAGGCGTAATGGAGCATTCTATCCTTTGTTCCGGTCCACCATGATCTTTCGTTTCTTTTCACGTAAACAGTCCTCTCACGAACACCAAAGCACTTCCAACGACAATGACTCCGTTATTCTACCACCACCACCCTCAAAGTCACCTTCGCCTTCATCCTCCTCTCCTCCTCCAGTCACAGATCCTTCATCTCTCTACTCTTTGATCCGCTCAGTTCCTCCTCAGACATTTCACACATATAGCTTGGACCGGCTCGGACCGTCGTCAATTGCAAAACAAGATCCTCCATCACCCACCGTCCTCACCGCGCTATCTTCATTTTTCTCTTCCCTCGTGCCGCCACCTCGTCTCCATTGCGTGCGGTGTCACAAGTATTATTTCGACGTGGAAAACACGGACAGAAGCTGTCTTGTCCCTCATGACGACGATAGCGCAGAGGTGGAACGCGTCCCGCTAAGCACCGGTAAAGCAAAAGGTCTTGCTTCTGAATACGAAACCCACTGGGGCTGTTGTGAACGCACCGTCGAGGGAGAAGGTGATATGGGCCCTCCAGATGGATGGTGCTATGAAGGGAAACATACCGTACGTATTAATACACGTGTTGGCGGCACCGAAAACACGTTGCTAATTTGGTTTACCTCGGTCTTCTAGGCTGATATCAAACGCGCAAGGTTCCGCGCTGATTCTACACCAACCGATGATAAATTGGTTCCTTGTTCGCGTCTGCGATGTCCCGGACAGCTCTTGTCGCCTTCACCTTCCTCTGCTCCTTCGCGTACTGGACGCGCGGCCAGGAAACGGGCAAGGCCTGTAGAAGATGAGACTGAAGCTGAAGATCCGATGTCGCAGACGGACGTCGAAAAGGAGACACATACTCCGAAACGACGAAGGACAAAGAGCACGACGTCTCGTAGAAAGAGCGGAGGTTCTACTTCCGAGGAAAAGAAGCCAGATGCAATGGAGGTTGATCCTTCTCCTGCGTCCAATCCTTCATCTCCTAGACCAAAACCAAAGCGCGTCCGAAAAATAAGAAAATCGGCTGCTTTTATTGATGATGAAAACGACTCGTCCACATCTACACCTCCGTCTGCCGCAAAGTCTGGATCATCATCCAAACCGCGGTCAACTAGGAAACCTAAACCGTCATCCACTGCACAAGTAGCATCTCCTCGATCATCTTCACCCTCAGCCCAACAAGATCATCAAAAAGAACCAGCAGCAGCGCTCAATTCTAAACCAAGCACGTCGTCGTCACTACCTCAAGACGTTTTCATTGTCAACCCCACTGCTACTACTCCAAAGACCATCTCCATCCTAGAGAACCAGCTTAATAATAGCGTCGGTTCGCTTTCGGAGCTGTCTTCGATCAAGTCCTCTAGCCCCGGGTATGGAACAAAGATTGTCCAGCGCGTGGCGTATGTGGAGGTTACGAGGCCGGCGAAGCGGCCTTTGAGGGTGGAAGAAACGATGATTGTGGATACAGATAAAGATGTGGAGATGGAGCACGATAAGAAAGCAGACGGGGAAGATAAGGAAACGGACAAGGAAGATAAAGAAGACCAGGGCAAGGGGAAGGATAAAGGAGGAGATACAAAACACGCTGAAACCCCAAAATACCTCAGAATACCGATGAAAGCCAGAACGAGTCCAAGACGACCGTTCAAGCTGAGGAAATCAGATCTCGATACGATAAAGAATCCGCGGAGTCGGACAAGAACGAGAACAAAGCCGTTGAGTGAGGTTGTAGAGACGAGTGTGGATGCGGAAAAGATGGGGTTACTGTGAAAGTTTAAGGGTGCAACCCTTTTTTCGTTTTCGTGAGTGTAACTGTGGTTCTCTTTTTCTATGCTGATATCTCAAGGCAGTTTAGATCGATATCCTCCAACCATCTATCATTTCAATGCATGACACTCTCATTCATGTGCCATTTGCCATTTTTATTCGTATTGCTTGTATCTCATACAACCCTCATCTATCCTATCCTGGCTGGGCCAGGTCATCTACAGTGCTTTGAACACCCACTATCATTTAACTATTATGTACCGACGTCATTCGTTTCTATTTCTGTTCCAACCCCTACTTATGTAGCGCATTAAGGTTGCCAAATGATAAAAGTACTTCCGACCAACTCTGATTGACGTATGACGTGTGTTGAGGCAATATTACGCCCGACAATGCCAGAGATATAATGCCAAATACGGCACAGTATATAGTCAGTCACATAGACAAATAAAGATAAGACATAGTAAGGGCTGCTCTCGCCCCCACTCGTTGTGTGCATCTACTCGCTATTCTCGTCACTCTACTTGGCTATCCCCCAATATAAACAACAACGTGTTTATCGATGTGTTATCCCCTCATCTACCGCGGTTGTTTCTTGCAAGATACGAACTATCAGAGTTACTGATCACGGTTCTCTTCATTTCCGGCGGAGAACCTGATTGACTTTGAGATATGACACAGCAAGATACAGGTATGGAATGCGAACTAGAGTTACTGATCACGATTCTTCATTTCCGATGCAACACCGCAGAACCTGAGATATGACACACCAAGCTATTTCCAAGGTGATACGTGCGCCGTATGAGATGGTATAAAGACAGCTCAGGCGCCTCTACTAGCTCCCCAGCTAAGTCCCGCACACTTACACTCGTCAGGTTAGTCTTCAATCTTGCTCCGTGTAAAAAACGCCCTTGAATGTTGTTCGTATAGACATGTCAGACCACTCGATCAAATTCGGCAACGGCGCAGACTTTTCGAAAGCGTCCGCGCTCGCGTTCGGAGCCAACAGCAAAGCTACCCATAATTCAAACAACAAAACGACCAATAACAAAAGTGCTTGCTATGTCTTTTAGCATGCAATGGTGATAGCTCACGGAAAAACCTGCAGCCAATAACCGTGGCAAGAATAGTTACAACACCCAGGTTGGCACGCAGTACGGTAATACAAACACAGGTGATGGTCAGCAGAACGGCGGCGGCACCTACAACTTCAGTGGTACGTTGAAACAGTCACGAATCTTGGGATAAACTGAACATTTGTTTTTAAAAAGGTAAACATTGATCCCGGGAATACATGTCTATTTCTACATAACACTGTACATCTGTAGCAAATCAAAGCATATATCATACATCCGCTACTTCTTCTGAATGCCTCTTACACACCCGCTTGTGCACCTTCCAATGCACCCTCTGACACTCTGGAGAACAATAGCTCACCTTTTTGCACGCACTGCACACCAACAGTTTCGGTTTTCCAGGCCCATCGCACATCACACACATATCAGAACCCGCACGTCCGTTCTTCACGTTCTCCTTATAAAACGCCGCATATAGATCTCCCGCAATCGTGTCCACAAACGGAACAGCGAACAGTGGGCTGATCGCCGCCCTCGTCACGTGCTCCGCAAAGGACGACTTCCAGTCCTTGCTCACTGGGTCTTTCTCTTTCCAATTCGCGTCGAACGGTGTTCCAGTGAGATTCTTTCCACGGCCACAGCTGCACAGTGGTGTCTCGTCCATCTTCACCGACACGGGTATCACACCGCCCTTGACGAGGTACTCGCACTTGATCCGGTCGTGTGTCCACGTCCGGCAGCGTTCCGTATACGCAGGTAAGAGATGTTTCCAAGCACGGACTTCGTCAGGTTTCGTGTGAATCTGCACTAGACCTTTCTCGTTGACTTTCTCGATCGCGTTCATAATCGACCCCGACGACATTTTTACAAGACTCTGCGTCATGGGAAGAACGCACGCGTCCAGAACAACCGTATGAGAAGCCAGATCAAGCCGAGCGCCGTTGACGAAGATGAGCGTATAGACACCTCCATTATCGGGATCCGATAGCCCAAAGGCACGGAACTGACTACCGCTAGTTTCTTCGTCCAACCCACAGGTTTTCATAAACAGGTGCCCGATGCTCTGCTTCACCCTTGTGATGACGTCGAGCTCAGAATCAGGTATCGATCCTTCTGCCTCTGCTTTAGTAAGCCTGTTTTCGCGGTCGGAAGAGGTCATGCTGATGTGCGTTTTGATGAAGGAGAGCCATTTGCGCTGAGAGAGCTCGAGTGCAGGGAGAACGTCGAGGTTGAGGTAATGGACATTCCATAAGCTCAGGATGCCGTGGTGTTTGACGACCGGGAGTGGTTTCAGCCGCATCCCAGATCTTCCTATTGGGCCTGCCAGTTTGACGTCGATCTAAATGGCGGTTTGGGTTACTAATGAACAATGACTGGTGTTTATGCTCACCTCCAAGTACCCTGACCTCCTAGCAATGCGTGATTTAGACTCGGTAGAGTCTATAGGGAACGGGTAAGGGATAATCCGACGATATTTATCGAAGGAGACCCGCATAGCTTGGGGCGAAACCTGCTGAATCTCCACACTAGCCTTTTTCTCAAACGCTGCCTTGGCTTCATTGTCCACGATGTCGATGCGGCCTGTCAACTGTGCCACCCGCCGTTGGTCTAGAGCAACCTTGACGGACGTAGTCAATGTAGATTCGTCAGAAGCCACCAAGTCATGGAACGAAGCGCGCAACAGCTTCTGCAGTTCTCCCTCATTTCCTGGCCGCTCTCGTGTGATATGGACATATTGGCGGTCCATGAGGGGTGCCGAGTGTATAGTGAGGAATTGGCCCAGTATCGGAGTCAATTTGTGGATCAACATCCCTGTAGGCCGAACAGACAGGGCTATCTGCAGGTTTTCCGCTTTATGACCGATTTGGTATGTCGGAATATAGAACGTGAAAATGACTGGAGACGTTCCATTATACCCTTGCGGATCCTTCTCGAATGTGATAGTCGGTTCTTGGGAGCATTCAATATCAGGGTAATCGGCCCTCGCTTGTCCAAAGAAGCTTTGATAGTGCTGGAAACAAGAATGAGAACCGTTTCCGACGATGGCACCCATAAAGGCAAGCGATCCGAACTCCTTTGGATCCAGGTTCTCAATCGGCATGAACTTGGATCGTGGGATTATGAAGGTGACGCAGAGAAGTGGTGGTACTTCGTCCCATCCATTAAGAATGCCTTCTTTAGCGACGACATAGTTGTTGAATTCGGTGGAGAATGCGAAGAAAGAGTAAACTCCAACCAGATGCATTGAGATATACAAGTCCTGGAGATTGTTCAACCCAACGATGAGCGTTTTGTCCTTGGAAATCAGCGTATGCAGCTTCTTCATACAGGCGCTCCAGTCGACTGCAACCGTATCCTTGACGAACCGCAGAAGATACGCATAGCTGAACCTGATATAATGCACCTGCGGATGCTTGATCATGGACTGTAACGCCACGTTCATGTTCTCATCATTGAACATCTGCAGGTAGATGTCATACAGGACGTCCGCCAGCTGCTGGTCATCGAACTGCAGACGCTTGTCCGTTCGAGCTTCGATAGGGAGGATGGAAGTATCAGATATGGAGCCTATCCTCCAAGCGACGCGTTCATGGAACTGCCTCGACGAATTTTGCATGACGAGCGACGTCAACTCGTGAACATTGGAATGAGTTGTAAAGTTTGAAACGTAGGACACGGGAATCAGGTCGAGAAGTAGGGACATTGTGGAGATATCTCCGCAAAGATAAGTCAGGAAGCCGTCTCGCACCATTCCTTTATCGTTTGCAGGAAGGAGCGTATTCGTATGGAGTATGGAAGACGGTTTTCGCCGCATTAGAGGCCGAGAGGTGACCAAAATGTTCAGTAATCCAAGGTGGTCCGTCAAGTTGGATGTGTCAATGACATCAAACTGCAGTGGCGCTGGATGAGGAGAGTCTTCTTCGTAGCCACCGCCATCTAGTAGTATGAGAGTTGGACTCCAAGACATGGTATAAACGCCGCTGTTAATGGAGTTGTTCACGGAGCGGTAATGAAGTGCTCGACAGAAGGCGAGGGCATCACCGATAAAGGATCGGATAGTCAACGATGATGGGCGTTCTATCAAGCGTCTATTTAGCGCGAGACACCATTCCTTGAACTGGGCCTTGGATGTCTGGATAAGGTTTGAGATCGATGCAGATTCCGTCCGCACCGAGCCTTTTAACGGAGCAAGGCCTTTGGCGAGGTGGAAAGAAAGGATGGGGTCGGATCCATAGTGCAATGCGAACCCCCTACCCATAGCAGAGTAGGCGAACGTAGGATTGATCTGTTTGGCAGCGGCGATATCCATATCATCACCAAACGTAGTGCCCGATTTCCAATACCTGTCGAACTGCCTGGATCCGAGATCCTTCAGGCTCATCCAAAGTGGACCGGCAGAACGAATAGAGGTCAAGTTGTGCTTGTACAATGGGCCACTGACGTCCGCAGAGTTGCCTTTGCGAAACTTGGCATGAAGTGACTTCTTCTCCGTTGACGACAATTTCTGTGTCTCGAAGTACAGCATCCAATGTCTCCGCACTTCAGAGAGCGTATGGGTTGTGCTGAACCTCAAGAATTTTCCGTAGTCACTGTCGTTCCAACTTTGGATATCCACGGACACTTCAACGAGTCTTTGACATTGACTGAGTATCATACTGAGAGTTCTGCCGTCAATAAAGAAGTGAAAGTATAAATTCCATAGTTTTGATATGTAGTCGCTGGTATCCTTCACGGGCATATCAGCGATGAGAGTATACAGCATGACATTGCGTGCTACGGTATCCCGTTAGAGTCAAAGTCGTCAAAGTAAGTATTCGGAAGCAACAAACCAAGGACAGCCGGCTCTACATCACAACAGGTGAAATCGAGTTTCCTTGATGCTATATCAATGGAAAGCGGGAGTCAGTACAGACATCGCAAGTGATAGAAAGCTTGATAGCGTACGTATTCCCGGATCAGCATAGATGGTATACAGGACGTTTCTTGCATCCCCGCAGCCAAGTAGCAGAATGTCTGCAGGCACTTCAGGTGGTATATCACTGGTTAGGCAGACGGCAGGTGTGTTTCCGATGGCATAAAAGAACAGCTTGTTTGGCCAGATGATAGGGTGAGCCATCTCTTTCCTGTGCCCGTTGTCCCGTTACTAAATGTGCAAGTGAGCACTGACATTCTCGAGACGCCGTAGAATTCAGGGTTGACCTGGGTAAGGATAAGCTTCTGGCAAGTAAGGTTTATTTATTATTGTTTGTGATCAATTCTGTTCCTCTACTACATGCCACTTAAAACATCCATTTAGTCCTTCTTGCATTTCTTCTTGTGCCGCTCCCAATGCGCTTTCTGGCATTCTCTCGAGCAATAGGCTGCTATATTGCACGCACCGCAAAGATATAGTTTGTCTTTGCCTGTGACGAACCCTGAACTGCCGCAGTTGCAACAAATGTTAGAGGGAAAACGCATCTTTGTCAACGATTCTAAGCAATCTCCACCAACACTGCTGCCAAAGCTCACGCCAAAGAGCTGGCTGATGGCGACCCGCGTAGAATGAGGCACAAAGGGTTTCCAGTGCTGTTCTTGCTCAAACTGCTCAAGATCCTTTCCCTTGCCGCAACCGCATAGTAGGGTTTCCGTTAGCTCCTGTGATCCAGGAACTCCCATTGTTAGATATTCGCAATGAGCTGTGTGATTCCACTTGCGACATCTCTCTGCGAATGCGGGGAGAATATGTCTCCAGTCGTCCCACTGAACAATCACCATGGTCTGCTTGTTCTTCCTTAACTGCTTGAGCGGTCTAGCCAGAGTTCTGACAATGCTTGGCGTCAGGTGGAGTGCCATAGCATCTGCTACTATGGTATGCGAAGCCAGGTCGAGCCGCACATCGTTTATGAAGATAAGCGCATGTATGCCGTCGATCAGACCAGCGAGGACAAAAACGCGGGACCGTCTGTCAGGAGCCTTGCAGGATCTGATGAACAGATCCGAAATATGAGGCTTCATCCGTCCTATGACATCTAATTTCCTTTGCAGGAAGGGTCCTGTTGTACGGAGGCGAATTTCGTTATCAGAATTGACTATGCGGATGTGAACAGGCAAAAAGCCGAATTCCCTTTTACGGGATAGGTCAATAACAGGAAGTTGGTCGAGATCAATGTAATGGATGTTCCACAAGGAAACTAATTCGCGGTATTTTATGAGGGGGAAGGGTTTTAGCGGCATCCCAAGTTCCTTTTCAGGGCAGAGAATCTTTACGTCCACCTGCAATATCACGTTACTACTGGCTTGGTTTCAGAACGGCGAGACTTACTTCAACATACGAAGACTCCCTAGAAATCCGGGTCTTGCAACCGGTCGAATCGATAGGAAATGGATAGGCTATCACTTGGTGGTTGCTGCCAAATGAAACGCTCATGGCCTGCGTTGAAGTTTGGTGGACCAAAACAGCAGCATCGTTAGCTGGTAACGCAGCTTCTACAGTGCTGACACGACCCGTCAGTGTTTCCACTTTACGACCTGTGTTATCCAAGTTAATCTTGACGCAGTCTGAAAGAGGTAGTGTGGTAGAAGAGGCCAACTGAGCATTAGAAACGGCTCTTAGCTTTTGAAGCTCTCCTTGATTTCCTGGGCGCTCCCTCGTTATATGGACATGGTTTCTGTCTGTAATTTCCACGGAAAATATCGCGAACCTTGGCCCTAAAACATGCCCCAAAGCGGGAGAGTCTAGATTGATCTGGGGTGTGACTGCCACTGATGGGCAGTGCACCAACATCTCTGTTTCAATGTAAAAACTGAAGATAATTGGCGACGACCCATGAATGCTTTTTGTATCTTCGTTGATCGTGATAATTGGTTCCGGTGTCGAATAATCGACATTTATGTTGGCAAAAAAGCTCTGGAAATCGCCGCAATAACTGG
Source organism: Amanita muscaria Koide BX008 (assembly GCA_000827485.1). Taxonomy (NCBI): domain Eukaryota; kingdom Fungi; phylum Basidiomycota; class Agaricomycetes; order Agaricales; family Amanitaceae; genus Amanita; species Amanita muscaria. Next base: position 1,014,485 of record KN818224.1, read on the forward strand.
TGGGACACTTATCTCCCATTAGGGTGCAAACCAAGGGTAGACTTTCCAGTTTATTTTGATCAACAAACTCTTCCAGAGCACTCAGCGCTTCCTTCGGCACCTGAAATGTGATGCATACACTAGGAGGAATGTCGTCCCACCCTTCGAAGAGGTCTTGTTTATAGTAGTCACTGAGAGTTGCGGACAACGGCTCGAGGGTACAGATGCCAGCGAGGTGCAAGGAGCAACGATAATCGGCGAGGTTGGTGCGGCCGAATACGTGAAGTTTGCAATCGTTGATGATGAGGTCATCTAGGTGGTCTTTGAAGGACTCCCAGTCGATATGAAGTTGACCTCTGATTACGCGCAGAAGGTACACGAAGCTGGATCTGACATAGTACTGCCCTCTTGAATATCTCCTCACGTCAGATAGCTCCTTCGACTCCCAGACGAGCTTTTCCACTAGCTTTTCCTCGGAAAACATGTCCATGTAAACGTCGCACAAGAAAGTGGCTAGTTGTCTTTCGTCAAATTTCAGACGTCGGGGAGTGTCGGAAAGCAGCTCGACGGTTTCAGAATCAGATATGGAACTGATTCTCCAATAGATTCGTTCGTAAAACTGCTTTATGAAGAAGACTGCGTCCGGAGAAACTGAGTGAAGACCTGCTTCAATTTCCATATACATTTCATGGTTGTTTGAATGAGTCTTGAAGTCTGACACGTATGACACAGGAACTATGTCAAGAACCATGGATAGTATGGATATGTCGCCACATAATCGATTTAGGAAGCCACCACTGCCGACTGCTCTTTCGATCATGTTGAACCGGTACAACGTGTTTGTGTGCAAGACAGACGATGGATCTCTCCGCATCAAGGGTCTGCAAGCTATGAGTATATTCATCAATCCCAGATGATCGGTGAGGTTGGACGTGTCTATGACATTGAATTGTAGAGGTGCGCGGCGCGATGTGTAGTCCTCTCCGTCGAAGTTGATGAGAGTCGAGCTCCAGGCTGACGCATATATTCCAGTATTGGAGTCGTTGGAAATAGAAAAGTATTGCAATGCTCGACAGAATGCTAGCGCATCACCGGTGAAGAACCTGATCACGAGAGGGGAACTCTGCGGTTTCAAGCGTTCTTTGAAGGCTCTGCACCAAACCGCGAATTCCTCCTTGGCTGACTTCACCAGCGTCGATACAGTGACGGTTGTTCCATCAAAGTCTTTGATAGGAGCAAGTACTTTGGCTGGATGGAAGGACAGCAAAGGATCGGAACTTCTATGCATATCAAAACCCAAACCATTGGCGGAATATATAAAGGTTGGATTTATCTGGTTTGCGGCTGGTAGCTCCTCTGCATCATCGAATGTAGTCCCTCTTTGCCAGTAACGGTAAAAGTTCCTCATGCCCATACGACCGAGTTTTCCGGCGAGCATCCCTGCAGAACGACGTAAAGTCGACTTGCAGATATCCAACTTGGTCGGCATCTTGTCCAGGAGAGAATCCTTCTCGGCGTCTGAGAAGTTTTCCGTCTCGATGTATAACACCCAATGCTTGCGAAGGGCAGACAAGGTATGCGCGGTGCAAAATCGGAGAAATGTTCCGTATTTGCTACTATCCCAGCTCGCAAGGTCGGAAGACAGATCCACCAGCATCTGGCAATGCTTCAGAAAAAAGTTGAAAGTTCCTTTGTCGATGAAAAAGTGGTGATAAATGTTCCACATTTTGGAGATGTATTCATCGGCATCCGACTCGGACTCTGATGGCATATCAGCGATGAGAGTGAAGAGTAGGACATTCCTGGCTAAATAGTAGTGTAACTCCGGAGTCAATACAGCATAGGGATGAACGAACCCAGTACGGCAGGCTCCAGGTCGCAACAGGTGATATCGAGATTCCTAGAGGCTAGAGGACCAAGAGCACAGTGAGGGTTGAGCAAGATCAAACGATCGGTAACATACGTGCGCCAAGATCTGCATATACAGTATACAGGATGTTGTGGGTGTCGCCACATCCAAGCAATAAGATATCGGCGGGCTGTTCAGGTGCCAACTCGCTGGTCAAACAAACAGCTGCAATGTCCCCGAGAGGAAAAAAGGGTGATTTTAAAGACCAATGAGTGGATCGTGCCATTATGACAAGGTCGAGATGGAATGCCACCGACACACAGGACGTCTTTAAGGATCAATCGTAAATACTAGCAGCCATTGGCCATCAAAGATCATACTTTCCTCGCTTAGACCAGATGCAAGTATAGCCTTTTGTTCCGCGCATGGGGATAGTTCTTTCCAAGAATAGATGAGCACGTTCAGAAATATTTGTCAAACAAATAGCCGTACATGCAGGACTTCCTGAGTAAGACAAGCCATCCATAAAAACGAGCCGAGTGCGGGACTTGGATCAATAACACCATATGACCATATAACGTGCCATCCCTCTACTTCCTACATTGTGCCCTGTGTGACTTCCAATGTGCTTTCTGGCACTCGGGTGAACAATAAGTCACACGACCACACTTTCCACAAAACAAGAGCTTGGGCCGACCGGCACCTCCACACTTCGCGCATGCGGTTTTCACAACGTCTTTCGGGGCGTAATGCTCTGACATATACTCGAGCAAATTCCCGCCAACCGTGTCCACGAACGGAACCGCGAACAAAGGACTGATGGCAGCCCGAGTGACGGATGGAGCAAAGTCCTTCCATTTCGGTTCAAATGAGCCGGAATTCTTGCCCGTTCCACAGCTGCACAGCGGAGACTCCATCGTCTCCACCGATACCGGTACGCCCGCGCTGTGGTACTCACAGTTCTCTGTGTGTGACCAGGTGCGGCATCGTTCAACAAAAGCCGGAAGAAGAGACTTCCAAGCTTTGGTCTCTTTCGCTTGGGTGTTGACTTTGACCAGTTGTCCCAATGACTCGAAAAGCGCTTCAATCTCGCTTGACACCTTCGGTATCACATATGCGTCAAGAACAAGAGTATGAGAGGCTAGGTCGAGGCGGATGTTGTTGACGAAGATGATACAATACATCCCATTGTGTTGCTCCTTGTATCCTGGATCCGAGAGGGCATATACGCGTTGTATGCCCCGGCCTCTCTGTAGCCCACAACTCTGCTTGAAGATGTTGTTTATGGAATGCTTGAGACACAACACTGGATCCAGGTCTTCCTCCCTCAGCTGCTGTCGATCCAACGCGCGAGACTCTTTAATCTCGCGGTCCGAGTTCGCCAACAGCAGATGAGGGTGTAAGAACGCGAGTTTGTCTTTCATAGACGTGTTGAGTACAGGAAGACGGTCAAGGTCAAGATAGTGAATGTTCCAAACAGCCAAACTATTGCCGCTCTTGACGATGGGGAACTGGTTGACCGACATTCCACACTTCTTGAGAGGTCCTGACGGTTTGACATCAACCTGACATCAACATCAGAGTGTGCGCGGGAAAAAAAACTATCAGAGCTAACCTCGAGGTAAAACGACTTCCTGGCGATTCGAGTTTTCACATCGGTAGGATCAATAGGATAAGGGAAGGGAATGATCTGTTTCTGAAGCCCAAAGGTCGCTTCCATGGCTTGCGGGGAGACTTGCTTGATTTCGACCGGTGCCTTGTCAGCGAGGGTAGCTTGCGCGTCTTTGGCCACAATATTCGCCCGTCTAGTCAAGAGTATCGTCTTCCGAGAGGATACATCCAAAGTGACCTTGACGGCGTCTGCACGTGGCGAAGAGTTCGGAAGAACCGGCTTCATTGGAACCCAGCTCTGCAGCTTCTCTAACTCGCCTGGGTTGCCTGGGCGCTCGGGTGTGATGAAGACATACTTGTCATCCACAAGCGGTTTCGAGAAGAGTACCAGACTGGGGTCTAGGATTTGGCGTAGCTGTTGGGTGACAGCAGGTGTGCTGCGCAGGCTCAATGCCACGTTGATTTTAGACCCGTTCTTCCTGATGATCCAGGTCGGGATGTAAAAAGAGAATATAACAGGAGAAGATCCTCGAATCCCTTGCGGATCTTCCTCGTGGGTGATGGATAGATCACGATCGTTCGGCCCGGATGATTCTACCTTTACATCGCCAAAGAACGCGAGGTAGTTTTGAAAGAAGTTATGCACGGTGGCAGACATTATGTTGCAAAGGAGAATGGGGTTCCCAAGTTGTTCGGCGGTGTAATTTTCGATATGCTTAAGTTTTCTCCTGGGAACTTTGAATGTGATGCAGACGATTGGTGGAACATCTGGCCAACCTTTCTTGGCGATTGGATCATCCTCATTGGCAAACTTGTCGCTGAAGCCTGGTAAGAATGTGACTAGGGTTTGAACCCTGGAAACGTGAAGCGCAAGGAACAGATCTTGGAAGTTGCTGTTACCGGTAATAAGAACGCGGTCATTGGTTATGAGGTCATATAACAGAGTGACCATCGCGTCCCAGTCAGTATCTACCCTGCTTTTGATAAAGTTGACCAGGGCGACCAGGGTAGCTCTGACATAGTGAGGAAGGGTGAGCCTTCTGGTGATCTCCTTGATGCCAAGTACGTCCCGATACTGCATAGCATTCCTTTCTTCCCAAAACATTTCCAAGTAAACTCCGTAAAGGAAATGAGCTAGTTGCCTTTGATCGAACCTCAAACGACGATCGGAGACGTCGTCCATCTCCGCGATTTCCGTGTTTGCCAACGAACAAATCTTCCAGGAGACATGCTCGTGGAACTGCTTGCCAGAAGAGGCTAAAGCGACACTGATAATCTCGTGAACGTTGGAATGCGTTGTGAAGTTGGAAACGAAAGAGACGGGGCATAAGTCGAGGAGTAGGGACATAGTTGTAATATCGCCACATAGTTCGTCCAAAAGGCCGCGACGAGCGACATTTTCTTCCTTCGCAGGGTGCAGAGCGTCAGTATAGATAGTGGAGTACGGTTTCCTCTCTAGAAGAGGTATGGTAGTGATCAAAACGTTCATTAAGCCAAGGTAGTCACGGAGGTTTGAAGAGTCGATGACATTGAATTGCGTAGGTGCGCTAAGCGGAGAATCCATCAGATAGTCGCCACCGTCCAACGCAATCAGCTGAGTGGTCCATGGGCCGACATAGATGGGAGTTTGAATGGAGTGACTTGCACTGCAGTAATGCAATGCTCTGCAGAAGCCAAGAGCGTCGCCAGCGAAGAACCGGATAACCAAGGACGCCGGTGCGTCAGCTAAGCGCTTACTAAAAGCGTAGCACCAACTTTCGAACTCTGACATGGCACAGTTCACCAAAGTAGAAATGCTGAGAGTCTTTGAACTCTGGCCTTCTAACGGGGCAAGACCATTGGCGAGGTGAAAAGATAGAAGGGGATCACAGCCGTAATGCAGTGTAATCCCTCTTCCTGCGGAAGAATAAGCGAATGTGGGATTGATTTGGGATGCAGCAGCAATTTTGTCAGAATCGGTGAAGGAGACGCCTGTGGTCCAGTAATGTTTGAAGTGTAGCGCCCCCAGCTCCTTGAGCTCGTTCCAAAATGGACCAGCTGCGTGAAGAGCGGTGAGGTTGACTCCACGACCGTGGACGTATTTGCTCGAGGACCGTACTTGGTCACGCAAGGAGTCCTTTTCTGCCCTCGTCAGGTTTTTCATCTTGGCGTACTGTAACCAGAACCGGTGTAGTACAGAAAGCGTGAGTTGCGAGCAGACCCGTAAGAAGGTTCCGTATTTGCTGTTGTTCCAAGTGTTGATGTCAGCAGACAGGTCTACGAGACGCTGACACTGGGTGACAAGCATGTCAAGAGTTCCATCATCGATGAAGATGTGGTAATAAAAGTTCCATATTTTCTGGATAGTGACATTCGAGTCGTCGTCGTTGCGTAGTTCCGAGAGAAGGCTATAGAGCAAGACATTTCGTGCTGTCGAGTATTCAGGAACGATGGGAGGGCAAGTGAAAGAGAAAAACCAACCTAAAATGCCTGGCTCAATGTCACAGCATGTAAAATCAAGTTTTCTCGCACCTATTAAGAATAAGCTTTACATGGAAAAAGATATACTTTCACACATACGTCGGGCGCCGATATCGGCATACACTGTGTACAGTATGCTGCGCGCATCGCCGCAACCGAGTAGCAGGATTTCCCCTGGCTGTTCGGGTGGCAGATCGCTGGCGAAAGATACAGCTGGTGTATTTCCAACGGCATAAAGGAACGACTTGTTCTGCCAGTAAACAGTGTGAGCCATTTTGTTATCGATCGGGTTGGAGCGTGGTCAGAACTGGTTGTGTTTGGTTGACCAGGGTGTTGCATGGCAAATGCATGTCGCCAGGGCTGTTAACCTTGGTATTGGGCTTGGTGAGGCTTGGTGATGGTGAGGATTTGTATGTAATTATTGACTGATGCTTGTACGTATTAAGGGTTGGGCAGTGCGAGTGTCCACAATCGTTGTTCTTTATCAAGGAGGACTGAAACGAGGGTTCAGTCCATCTTCGTCTTATTTTCTTACTACCATCATGCCTGCTCAACCTCCGCAAGTTCCTGCCTACCAGAATTCGATCCCGCCAAAAACTGCGGATCTCGAGGAGACATGGACGTATCTGGTCGAGGGTGTTAACCACATTATGACGAGACTGGAGCAAGGCCTCTCATTCACTGCATATACGAACCTATATACGACCGTGTACAACTATTGCACCTCGACGAGGATGCATGCAAGCAGACCCGATGGTCACAAGGGTGAGCGCTTGTCAGTCTAGGGCGCGCCGCTCCTGATTTTCTGATCTCTTTTGTCGGTTTTGCATGCAGGGGCGAACTTGGTCGGTTCCGACCTTTACAATAAGCTTAGCATCTATTTCTTAGACCATTTCAAACCGATGATACAGGTTGGTCGTACGACAGGGTGCTTCACCAGTATCTAACACGCTTCTCACAGGCAACGGAACGATTGCAGGATGTTGATCTCCTACGTTACTATACGGAGCAGTGGGATCGATATACTACAGGAGCAAACTACCTGAATCGACTCTGTATTTACCTCAACCGTTACTGGGTTAAGCGGGAAAGAGATGAAGGAAAGAAAACTGTTTATCCAGTCTTTACGGTAAGATCGTCGTATCTGATCATCGGTCTCATATGCTAACAGGCTTCTAGTTGGCGCTAGCGCAATGGAAGCAAGGATTCTTCATCCACGTCCAACAAGATGACGCAAAACTTGTCAACGCTATTCTCCGACTGATCACGCAGCAACGTAACGGCGAGCTCATTGATCAAGGTTTGGTCAAGAAAGCTGTCGACTCCCTCGTTTCCCTCGGTCTTGATCCCACCGATCCCCATAAAGAATGTTTGGAAATCTACAAAGAACATTTCGAGACCCCCTTTATTGTCGGGACCGAGCAATACTACAAGAAGGAATCAGAAACCTTCCTTGCGGAGAACTCTGTTTCTGACTACCTCAAAAAGGCCGAGGATAGGCTACGTGAAGAAGAGGATCGCGTTGAGCGGTACCTGCATACCAAGACACGCAAGGAACTCGTCGCTAAATGTGAACATGTCCTCATTCGGGAACACTCTGAGCTCATGTGGGAGAGCTTCCAGTCCCTGTTGGATTATGACAAGGACGAAGATTTGCAACGTATGTATGCCCTCCTGTCCCGTATTCCAGAGGGTCTGGAACCTTTGAGGAAGCGCTTCGAGGCGCACGTGAAACAGGCCGGCCTTTCGGCGGTCTCAAAGTTGATTGGGGAAGATGGCAATACCGATTCCCTGGATCCCAAGGCATACGTCGATGCCCTACTAGAAGTTCACCGCAAGAACTCTGAAATCGTGAATAGGAGTTTCAAGGGTGAGGCAGGCTTTGCAGCAAGCTTGGACAAGGCGTGCAGAGAGTTCGTCAACCGCAATGCGGCCACTGGCGCTTCTTCAACCAAGTCGCCCGAGCTCATTGCTAAACACGCTGATATGCTGCTGAGGAAGAGCAACAAGGTTGCCGAAGAAGACGATCTGGAAGGAGAGCTCAATCGCGTGGTTTGTAGGCTCTCAACTCGTGATCGAAATGTTGTTGATTGGATTGCAGATGATTCTCTTCAAGTACCTTGAAGACAAGGACGTCTTCCAGACCTTCTACACAACTAAGCTCTCGAAGCGTCTCATTCACGGCGTGTCCGCATCAGACGAAGCAGAAGCTAGCATGATCTCGAAGCTGAAAGAAGCTTGCGGTTTCGAATACACCAACAAGCTACAGCGCATGTTCACCGGTGCGTACTTTGATCAAGCGCATATAAATCTGTTTAACGTGCATTCTAGATATGAGCCTTAGCAAGGACCTTACAGACTCCTTCAAAGAGCGCATGGCGGCAAACCATCCTGATGATCAAGATATCACGTTCGGCATCATGGTTCTCGGCACCAACTTCTGGCCTCTCAATCCGCCAACGCATGACTTTGTTATTCCGACCGAAATTGCAACAACCTACGACCGGTTCCAGAAATACTACCAGACCAAGCATTCGGGCCGAAAATTGACGTGGTTGTGGAATTACTCCAAGAACGAGCTGCGCACCAGCTATCTCAGCTCGAAGTATATTTTGATGACTAGCTCTTACCAGATGGCAGTGTTGCTGCAGTACAACAGGCATGACACTTTGTCGCTGGAAGAGATTCAGGCCGCTACGGCTATTTCGAAGGATATCTTGCTCCAGGTGTTGGCTTTACTGGTGAAAGCAAAAGTCCTCATCAACGAAGAGAACGATCAATATGATTTGAACCCCAGTACGTGGTTCTGTTGTTGACGTCTCTGCAAATACTGATCATATCGTTTAGACTACAAGTCGAAGAAGATCCGTGTCAACTTGAACCAGCCTATCAAGGCTGAAGTTAAAGCGGAGTCTTCTGATGTGCTTAAAGCTGTTGATGAGGATCGTAAATACGTCATCCAAGCTACGATTGTCCGGTACGTTCCAGCCTCAGCGAACGTCGCAGGAGGTGCATCTGACCCCTCGATCCTGTGTTGTATAGTATCATGAAAGCTCGAAAGACCTTGAAGAATCAGCCTCTGATCCAAGAGGTTATTTCTCAGATCTCCCAACGGTTCGCGCCCAAAATTCCTGACATTAAGAAGGCAAGTTACCTCCTGTCAATCTATCAAACGTTCGTGCTAACATATCTTTGACCGACAGGCTATCGAAACCCTCCTTGAGAAAGAATACATTGAGCGTGTCGATGGATCAAAGGACACGTTTGCGTATGTCGCATAGAGACAGTGACGGTATTCTTATTCCCATTCTCGATTCTTCCTCGGGCTCATCGTCTTTTCTGTTCCTATGCTCGATATACTTTGTTACTCTAGCATTTTTTTCATCACTCCGTCCTACCTAGGCTCGCTCCTCTACTGTTTGCGCATGTCTATACCATACTATCAAGCAGCTCAATGTGTAATTTTATGAACGTCTGTCAGTTTGGTGAAGCTAAATAATCCCCGGCTTGTCTTGGCTATCTATGTGAGTATGGCTAAGGAGAATCAGAACACTGTACAGATGCAGAGGCGTCCTAAGCAGGGAAGCATCTTGTTCCCAGATTACTTAGATTAGAATAAGAGATCCTCCAAATTGTTTTTCGCCAAGTTGATCTTCGTCCCGCTGTATGTTTCACCAGCAATTTTCCACCTGAAGCTGATCTTGGTAAATTTTTATCGATTAAAGCACCCCAGACGTTCTAGCACCTCAAACAATGCCAACGCCTTGTGGACGTGTCGGGACCTTCCTGTCTGGAACAGCAGCAAATATGGCTCGCTTATCCGATTCTGTGATGCGCATACATTATCCTCTATTCGCAGGCATCCAATGATGCTGTATATCAAGACGAAAAACCTCTCCACAGCCTCTGAGAAGGGTGATTTGTGGAGGTCTCTCTAGAGGAAGACCAGAACCGGCGATTCAGACGCAAGATCATGGGCAGTGAATCTTTCCAGTGCAGTTCGAATATATGACAAAGGACATGGTCGTCCTTTTATCGGAGCGAGAGCACTGAGCGCAATCACGCCGCGCTCGATTTTGTTTTGAGATCTCCTTCAATTGACAATCACGACGCGCGATGGCCTGCTTCTCCTCCAACAAGAGCTGTGTGGTTTCTTTTGCGCAGAAAGTCGACCGCAGTGGTCAATTGCGAATCAGTCAATCAGAGCGTTGAAGTTATGCAGTACATTCATTTTGGGTGTTGACAACAGATGTAAAGTCTGTGTACAGCTACAAATACATTACAGGCTTAATAAGCGACATCTTTTGGTGGCTCTATCACCAACGCCAACTTTCCTCAACCTAAAGATGATCCCGTGTTGTGAGCTCGCGAGCCTCTAGCATCCACGCGTCCTCTGCAGGAATGATCTCACTCTCAACCCCTCTCGACCAAGCCATGTCGCCTATTCGGAGCGAGAGATGGATTAAATCAAGCCCTAACGCCAGCTCATGCTCATCCAGCAACTAGAGCGGAGAGTTCCATAAATGGTCTCATCCGTCAACAGTGACGACGAGAATTCTAGCTCAGGGCAACAAGTGATATCGAAACCATCCCGTACTCTCTGGCGCAAGCTGCGCGCTGTGATTGTGAGTCTCCTATGCCTGTTCAACTGTAGGAAATCCGAGGGCTGAGGATAGTTCAAAAATCACAGGCGTTACAGGATGAACTTATCGATAAAGTTTCCGGAAGGGATGGGAGAGGCTAGTGAGTGTCCAAGCCACCTTGTCCTAAGCTCTCGAAGCGTCTTATTCACGGCGTATTCGCATCAGACGAAGCAGAAACTTGCGGTTTCGAATACACCAACAAGCTACAGCGCATGTTCACGGGTGCGTACTTTAATCAAGCGCATATAAATCTGTTTAACGTGCATTCTATGCCTCAGCAAGGACCTTACTGACTTCTTCAAAGTACGCATGGCGGCAAACCATCCTGATGATCAAGATATCACGTTCAGCATCATGGTTCTCGGCACCAACTTCTGGCCTCTCAATCTGCCAACGCATGACTTTGTCATTCTGACCGAAATTGCAACAACCTACTACCTGTTCCGGAAATACTACCAGACCAAGCATTCGGGCCGAAAATTGGTTGTGGGATTAAGAACGAGCTGCGCGCCAACTATCTCAGCTCGAAGTATACTTTGATGACTAGCTCTTACAAGATGGCAGCATGACACTTTGTCGCTGGAAGAGATTCAGGCCGCTACGGCCGTTTCGAAAGATATCCTGTTCCAGATGTTGGCTTTACTGGTGAAAGCGAAAGTTCTCATCAACGAAGGGAACGATCAATATGATTTGAACCCCAGTACGTGGTTCGGTTGTTGATGTCTCTGCAAATGCTGATCATATCGTTTACAGACTACAAGTCGAAGAAGATCCGTGTCAACTTGAACCAGCCTATCAAGGCTGAAGTTAAGGCGGAGTCTTCTGATGTGCTTAAAGCTGTTCATGGGGATCGTAAATACGTCATCCAAGCTACGATTGTCCGGTACGTTTCAGCCTCAGCGAACGTCGCAAGAGGTGCATCTGACCCCTCGATCCTGTGTTGTATAGTATCATGAAAGCTCGAAAGACCTTGAAGAATCAGCCTCTGATCCAAGAGGTTATTCCTCAGATCTCCCAACGGTTCGCGCCCAAAATTCCTGACGTTAAGAAGGCAAGTTACCCTGTCAATCTGTCAAACGTTCGTGCGGATGGCTAACACATCTTTGACCGACAGGCTATCGAAACCCTCCTTCCTTGAGAAAGAATACATTGAGCGTGTCGATGGATCAAAGGACACGTTTGCTTATGTCGCATAGAGACAGTGACGGTATTCTTATTCCCATTCTCCGGTTCTTCCTTGGGCTCATTGTTCCTATGCTCGATATACTTTGTTACTTCAACATTCTTTTCATCACTCCGTAATGTCTATACTATACTATCAAGCAGCTCGATGTGTAATTTTATGAACATTGCCGCGAGTCTGTCGGTTTGGACCGGGTGGTGAAGCCAAATAAACGCCGTAGTTGGTTACTTACATAGTATCTGTATAGCTAAGGAGAATCAGAACACTTTACGGATACAGAGGCGTGCTAGGCAATTCCCAGATTAGATTAGGATAAGAGATCTCTGAATTGTTTATCGCCAAGTTCAAGATCCAGAACTTCCAATTCCATCTTCCGCAGCAAGGTTTGCATTCATGTTCCCACGCTCTTTTTATCTGCCGCCGATGAATCCCTTATTAACATTCATATTCAATGGTCACCTCAAGTTGGGCCTATTATTCTGCTTTTAATACCTAGTTACTACAGGTATCAAATTGATGCTTGACGTGATTTGCCTTGTCATCAGAAGCATTCGCGGACTTACGACATATCTGGATTCTGATCTTTGGCGAAACAAGGTGCGCAGCACACTTGTGACGAGCTTTACAGAACCAGACCGAATCTAATTAACGGCCGTTTTCCGGGGGAAGCTACAGTAAGTACACGTTGTGCTGCGGAGATCCAACTGCCAACTTTTTCTCTGTACTCGTGATGTACACATGCACATAGAACCCTCCAAATTATGTTGTAAGGTTCCTATTTATAGTTCTATATATCAAAGCTTCAGTACCCAGGGCCGAAAACATCAAGCTGATGTGAGTCATTCACGAATCACCTGGAGAATTTAATGCTCATAGCGCTCATAGACCTAATACACTTAGCCCCGGCTGCGGATAATGACATATAATGTCATCTGACAGTAATACCCGTCAACGTTGTAAGCGTAACAACAAACCTTAAATCTAAAGTTCGATTTGAGCTGTTCATATCAAGTACGCAGTCCTCCTGTTGGATCGAAAGTTCTTAAAAGCCTTCAAAATTTCGCCACTGACTAGTGACTCCCAACAATGGCTCACACCGCTGCCTGGCCCAGCAAAATTTTCTTCTACCCTATTGGAAATACTCCCGCTGTATGTTTCACCAGTGATCTTCCACCTGAACAACCCGCAAATATCTTGTTGCTCGGGTGTGGCGACGTTCGAAATGTCCTGAATACAGTTTACGCTGATCTTGGTGCACGTACGTGACGGAGTTCCCTGTTACTCCTTGATTCTAACTTCGGTTGGATATTTTTGGTGTCAGCGACGAGAAATCTTGATTTCACCTGTTGCGATTTGGAACCAGCTGTCTTGGGTTCGTTTTTACTCTTAGTGAAGCCAAGTCCGATCCTTATGTTCCCTTAGCTCGGAATGTGCTACTATATACACTTGTTGCTGATTTTCCCGAACAAAACGTCGAGGAGCACATCTCGAGAATGTGGAACCTGTATTATCACTTTTTCATCGACAAAGGCACCCTGGACGTGCTCCTCAGGCAATGCCAACGCCTCGTCGACGTGTCCACAGATATCCCTGTCTGGAACAGCAGCAAATACGGCTCGTTTATCCGATTCTGTGATGCGCATACATTGTCTTCAATTCGCAGGCATTGGGTGCTGTATATCGAGACGGAAAAGTTCTCCAAAAATGAGAAAGACTCCTTGCGCAAACGATTTCTTGGAGACAGTCGTGAAGAGGCCAAGCACTTGAACTTCGGCCTGGCTTGTTCAGCAGGCCCGCTATGGATGGAACTCCCGAAGGATTTGGCTATGAAACACTTCCAACATTATTGGGGGACGGGGGTTGTCGTCGAGGATGCAGAGGACGTGGCAGCTGCAAAGCTTATCAATCCCACATTTGCCTACTCAGTGATGGGGCTGGGCTTTGAGCTGCATTACGCCTCCGATCCTTTGTTATCTTTCCACCTCGCCGAGGCACTAGCCCCAATCAAAGGCACTAACCCCAAAAAGTCGGTGATTTCAACATCTCTTATCAAGTCGGCGATGTCCCAATTTAGAGGCTGGTGTCAAGCCCTCAGCGCTAGGTTGCGCTCTGTAAACTCAACCTTCGTGGTGAGATTCTTCGTCGGAGATGTCTTGGCATTCTGCCGAGCCTTGCATTACTGTGCCATCACCGATGATGGTAACACGGGCTTATACGCTTCTTCCTGGAGTTCGGTGTTAATCGATCTTGAAAGGGGCGATTATACAGGAACCTCGTCCTTCCGCGCACCGTTACAGTTTAATGTCATCGATACATCCAATCTGACCGATCATGTTGGATTGTTGAATATCCTTCCTGTTTGCAAACCTCTGATGCAGCGATCTCCATCATCAGTCCTCCACACGAATTCTTTGCACCATCGCAACGAGAGTGGTAGCGATTTCCTGAAAGGCTTGTGTGGTGACGTGTCCATACTGGCCATTATTCTCGACCTGATTCCGATTTCATACGCATCCAATTTCACGACTAATTCCAACATGCACGAGTTCGCGTCTGGAATGCAAACACACGAACGACTTTCTTGGAGAATTGGTGCAATGTCCGACTCTCAGATTGTTCAGATAGCGCCGGTCATTCGTCAGCGCTTGAATTTCGATGAGAAACAGCTGGCAACCTTCTTCTACGGTGTCTACCTGAAGATGTTTTCTGACGAAAACCCGTTGCTGACCTTTTCAACATCGGAAAAGAAGCTACCGTCGCCCTTCAATTATGTCCGATTCAGTTTTGCCTACCTATTACGTGTCGTCAAAGATCAAGTACACCTTGACTGGGAGTCCTTCGTTGGCCATTTATATGATATGATCGGCTTGGATAGGAACCTAGTGACTGGTCTTAACAATATTCAAGACTTGCTCTGCGCCCTTCATATGCTCGGCGTTTACTCATTCCAAACTTTCAGCGCAGGTTTCAACGACTCCCTCCAGAAAGAGAAAGTCTTCCATGGATGGAAAGACATTCCGCCTGTTGTTAGCATTACTTTCCAGGTGCCGAGGCGCAAATTCGAGTGCCTGGAGAATCCTGATTGGCTCGGAACTCCGATCTTGTTTTGCGCCCTTACTAGCAACACGAAACATAACGCGTTCCAAAATTATCAGAGTTTCTTCGGCTGCGTAAGAGCTGATTATCGTGCCAACCCACCGTCTATCACGATTGACGAAGACATTAAAGGATTGCGGGGATCGTCTCCGGTCGTATTCACTTTCTACGTTCCAACTTGGGTGTTGGGTGTAGAATCTTCGTCACTTAAAGTGACAATCGCAGTCAGACCTATCCCATCTGTCGTTGCAAAATTAGTCCCGATTTTGGGTATCAAACTCGAAATATTCTCCGCCAAGATTACAGACAGGAACTACGTTCACGTCACGAGGGAGCGTCCAGGAAATCTGGGAGAGGTGCAAAAAATTCGAAAAACTTCATTTACTCAGCCGATCTCTTCCATTGCATCTCTTGGATCCGACGCCATCAAGCTCCATCTAGATAGCGATGGTAAAAAATTAGTGACGCTTACAAACCGCGCCACTGTTGGAGATGCTGCAGCGAAGGTTGCCTTAACAAACAACGCCACCGTTTCGGTTCATCAAATATCGTCTCACGCCATGAGCGTAACTTTTGGAAAGCATCGTTACGTTATTCCTTACCCGTTTCCTGTTGATTCCACCAACTCCAAGACAAGGATCGCTAGAAAATCACACTATGTTGAAGTGCGTCTCTATGCTCCGTAACTGTAGTACTCTAGTAACTGTTTCGGCAGGTAGAATTGAGGATATCCAATCCTACTCAAAAGTTTGGAATGTCGCTGAATCCCTTTCCCATTATAAAGCACGCTGGATTATTGCACCTGTGGAATATCCACTACATTCACCTTGATCAACTTCCGACGCTAGACCTATCAAGAGAAAAGCGGCTCGATTTCATACCTCCGCACGTCGGTATGGGTTATTCTGACCGCGAACGTCGCCTTCGTGAAACCTCGATGGGAGGAAGGTTGAAAGAATCCGATGTGGACGTTATGACCAACGTGAAGGAGACCATTCACACTCTCTTTGTCACAATCTGCAAACAAAAGTCCCGCGTTTTCGGCCTGGCAGATCCGGACAACGGCGGCACCTATACACTCATCTTTGTAAATGACATGCGTTTAGACCTGGCCGCAAATGCCGTAGTCGTGGACGCTGTTGTCCTCCCATTGACTGAAAATCTTGTGGAGAGTCTTCACATACACATAGGGAATCTCCATGCCGCGGGCATAGTGACGATCAAAACTTGCCAGGATGAAGTTAGAGTGTGGAAACATCTTCTCCCTGCATTTACAGAAAGATGCCGCAAGTGGAAGCACACGCTCAACTGCAAATACCTCACGAAAGGTGTTCCAGTATCCGAGGAGATGGAACAATCTCCCCTCTGCGAGTGCGGCAGCGGAAAGGATCTCGGGCCCTTTATCAAAAACAAGGACTGGAAAGTTTTTGCGCCTCATTCCACTCGTATCGCAATCAGTCCCCTCTTTGCCGTACCCTTCATCGACACCATTGGTAAAAGTTGGTTGGAGGATGCAGTAGAAAAGGCAGACGTCAATGCCTGCGCTAGGTGCGATGGTGCGGGAAAACCCAAGCTGTTACTTTGTGGTGCATGCAAGACAACGAAATATTGTTCTGCCGAATGCCAGAAAGAGGATTGGAAATCGCACAAGAAGCAGTGCAAGAGGTCTTAAGCCGTTATTCCTTTTTGGGAAAAATCACTTTTTCTGCCGTTCTTCTGTGCATCAAATCGCCCCTTTAAATAACGAAGGAGCATCATGGCCGTGATTCGTTGATGTTTCGTTATGAACATAGCGTCTTAGTAGTACAACTCCTACTGAGAGTAGTCACCTATTAACGTTGTCAAGGAAAATAAACAGTTTTTGGCCTTACCATCGTCTATTCAATACTAGAGGGGAAGTTCAACGAAAACCCTGACGGTCAGTGCTCTGGCGGTTCATACCTGCAACGGGGCCGCCGGGGCGTCAAAGTCGTTCGCGTTGGCTGCTAGCATCTGCCGCAAAGAGGAAGACCCCGATAGAACCTGCTCCGACCTCAATCATCGCTTCGTCTGTGAACTTTGTGATTGCTCTTGGCAGTCCAAGACGTCGCAGTGTCGGGAAGCCTATCAGAAGAGTGCGAACATCAACGCTGGGTTGAATTAGAGATGATCAGTTCGTCTAGATCCAGTTGAAACGCATTCTGCATCCTGAAGAGCATTTGGAGATCAACCGGACCAAGTGTTAACGACTTGAGCCTTGGAAAGCGAATCGAAAGAAGGAAGGATTCGAGAAGCTCTTCGTATCTGGACGGGGGACGTACAAAAACTACAAGTTGTCGTAATTGAGACAAATGAACAGGTACTCGTGACGAGGACGTAAAGGAGTGATCGCCAGGGATGACAAGGGAACATGTCTCCAGGACGGCGGAGGTGTGTTCTAATACATCCAAGCAGAAAGGGGCAGGCATTGTAACGCGGCGATGGGTATGTCGCAAATTATGCCACAGGGTGCCAGCAAACTTGGACTTTCTAAGGGATCGTTATGGAATCCAAACGCGAACGGGTTGGGTAAAAGCGAGAAGGACGTGAGATCAGAGAGCTCAGGCTTGTGTAGGTCCAAAGGCGATACTGGGTTCGCCATTTCATCTTGATTCGGGCTTACGTATCGAAGGTACGACAGTTTGTCGTCAGGAAGCTGCAAGAGATCTCGGAGATGATGGTCTGCAAATGTAACGCCAAGCTTTTTGAATTTATGCGGTGAAATAAGGTCTCTGACGATGTTCTCGTGCCAATCTTTTCCCCAAAGAGAACTACCATTATCCCAAGATTCGACATCTGCTGAAACGATATCGATGGAGCAAGACACACCTTTTGCTCGGGATAGCCATGTATGGGTTAATTTTCATCACGGGGTCAAACTTGAAGCTTGAAGGTCTGGGGTGTTCTCATTCTCAAGTATTTCGGAACAAATATGATATTGCTCCAAAATGTGGGGACATCGAGCATGATCTCCCGCCATGCTGAGCATACGTGGGAAATGGTGATTTGTGTCTCTCGAGGAGGACCAGAACCGGCGACTCGGAGGCACGATCACAGTCAGTGAGTTTTTGCAGAGCAGTTCGAATATATGACAAAGGACATGGTCTGGAAGTCGATTTATCGGAGCGACGGCATTGAGTGCAATTACGCCACGCTCAATTTTTTTATACGAGTTCTTCACGACGCGCGATGGCCTGCATCTCCTCCAACAAGAGCTGTGAGGTCTCTTTTGCAGCAAGTCGCCTGGTGAAGTGCCTGTTTTTCTTCCTCTGATTCGTAGCAGCGACTTGTTCTTCCAACATCATAAATTTCGGGTGCATTCATCCTGTGTGTAGCGTGAGAACTGAATTGATGGCTGTAGTGTTATTACATCATGATGACAACTGTGGCTGTGTTCATCAGCATCATTCGTCGCTATACGGGTGGGATTATTACACATCGCGTCTGAATTCGGCTTCTCGATTCCCACCTATGACTTCTGGTCGTGAAAAGCCATTTCGAATCGAAATTCCGGATGAAAAGCTTGAACTCCTCCGGAAAAAATTGGAGCTCACAGTCCTCCCAGACGAACTGGAGGACGTAGGACGAGATTATGGAGTCCCTCTTGCCGATATCAAACGCTTACTGGCCCGCTGGAAGGACGGGTACGACTGGAGGAAATACGAAGCACAGCTGAACGACGACCTGCCTCAATACACGCAGGAGCTTGATGTGGATGGATTTGGGGTATTTACTGTTCACTATGTTCATCAGAAGAGCACGGTGACGAAAGCTATACCATTGTTGTTCGTCCACGGATGTAAGCGCAACACTATATCAGGTATTACTATGCCAACATATTTCAAGGGCCAGGAAGCTTCATCGAAGTCCGAAAAATCCTACCCTTATTGACGCAAGCCTCTCCGGAACATCCCAGTTTCCACGTTGTTGCCGTCAGCTTGCCAGGCTACGCTTTTTCCTCTGCACCTACGAAGAAAGGTTTCAATCTTGGCCAGTATGCCGAGGTTCGTAACGCCTCTTGTTCCATCTTTATTAGCATGACAAACAGCCATCCCTTAGTTATTCAACAAACTCATGATCTCACTTGGCTACAATGAGTACGGTTCGTAAATTATCTCATCCCTCAGATCTGTTCTCAATCTCGTTTAGTCACTCAAGGAGGCGACTGGGGTTCTGCGGTAAGTTTACTGCAATGGCATGACATCAATTAATTTGTTTGAAGATCACGAGACAAATAGCCCTTTTATATGGCGGGAAACATAGCAAAGCGTTGCACACCAATTTGCCTTTGTGAGTGAATACTTTCATGTCTACATAAAATGTTTCATAGTCTATTCACAGAGAGATAAATCTAAGCCTAAAGGCACGACTTCTAGCTATGATATCTCAGGCTCTTTGGGGCACGCCCGCAGACGAAAAAGCCCGAACCGAAAGACGGGACTTATTCACGTCCAAAGGCTCCGGATATATGGCTATCCAATCAACTCAACCGCAAACTCTGGGCTACGGTTTTGCTGATTCGCCCGTCGGCTTGCTTGCATGGATATACGAAAAATTGGTCAACTGGACAGATGATTACAAATGGGATGACGACGAAGGTTTGTGTCTTTGTATCACACAATCCATTAAAGTTGAAAATCGTGGCACAGTACTCACCTGGGTATCTATATACTGGTTCTCTCATACTGGTCCAGCAGCATCAGTGCGCATATATTACGAAGTTTTATCAACAAGATACAAACAACAGGAAAACACGCGTATTCCACTGGGATATTCCTATTTCCCAGAAGAAAACCCTTTGGTACCGCTCATAAAGTCGGTACCATCTTTTATACCGAAATTTCACGAGCTGACACCGGACATTAGACCGTTGAAACCGTCCAATCTCGTGTTCGAATCACAACATCACAAGGGAGGACACTTCCCTGCAACCGAGGTACCAGAATTGCTAGTCAGTGATCTCAGAAAGATGTTTGGTAAAGGTGGACCTGCCGCTGGCGTTGTTGCTGGACATAGTGGCTATGACTAGGAACTGTGATATGCGCACTCTGGGTTTGATTTGACTACTATGTTAAAGGCATATCGGCGTCAAGTCAGCCACGAAACCTTCCGCCTACTTGTGCAATGGCATATGCTCCCACATCTGATCTGTTTCTTATAAATCGGCCAAGTTTCAAGCTGTTTCATACACATATTACTGCTCTAGTTTAAACGACTTGAGCCTTGGAAAGCGAAGCGAAAGGAGGAAGGATTCGAGAAATTCTTCCTCTCCAACCACGTGCACTTCAAGTTGTCGTAATTGAGACAAATGAACAGGTTGTGGCGATAATGTAAAGGTGTGATCGCCAGTGATGACAAGAGAACATGTCTCCAGGACGGGCGGCGGAGCAGTGTTCTAATGCATCCAAGCAGAAAGGGGCGGGCATTGCAACGCAGAGAGAGATATGTCGCAAATTATACCACGGGATGCCAGCAAACTTGGAGTAGCCTTCTAAGGGACCGCTATGTAATTCAACATCGAACGGGCTGGGTAAAAGCGAGAAAGACGTGAGATTAGAGAGCTTGTGTACTAGGTCCAAAGGCGATGTTGGGTTCGCAATTTCAGCTTGATTCGGGCTTATGTATTGAAGGCACAGGTCTTCAATGCACGACAGTTTGTCATTGGGAAGCTGCAAGAGATCTCGGAGATGATGATCTGCAAATGCAACGCCAAGCTTTTTGAATTTATGCAGTGAAATAAGGTCTCGGACGATGTTCTCGTGCCAATCCATTTTCCAAAGCGGTTCATTATCACCGTAAGGTTTTGTAAAGTCGATCTCGATAAAACAAGGCAGACCCTTTGCTCGCGATAGCCATGTATTGGTTACTTTCATCATGGAGTCAAAGTCCTGGGGTGTATTCAACTTGAAGTATCTCGCAACAATTGTGATGTTGCTCCAAACTGTGGGGATATCGAGCATGATCCCCCTCCATGATGAATATACGTGTGAAAGGGTGATTTGTGGAGGTCTCTCTCTAAAGGAGGACCAGAACCAGCGACTCGGATGCAAGATCACAGGCAGTGAATCTTCGCAGAGCAGTTTGAATATATGAGAAAGGACATGGTCTAGAAGCCGATTTATCGGAGCGAGGGCATTGAGCACCACGCCACGCTCGATTTTTGATTTGAGATCTCCTTCACGACGCGGGATGGCCTGCTTCTCCTCCAACAAGAGCTGTGAGGTCTCATTTGCGCAGCAAGTCGACTGGTCAAGTGCCTGTCTTTCTTCTGATTCGTAGCAGCGACTCGTTCTTCTAACATCATAAATTCGAGCGCAGGAGCAGTTCCATCCATCCTGAGCGCGGGAAGATCACAGCAGTAGCCGGAGTAAACGAGGCTTGATTAGGACTTTTTCCTTGAATTATTGATTTGGAGAAAGAGCATGTGATAATAATGCCGGATAAATAGAACCGAATATTATAATGTTTCATTTCGGATCGATATGTCCGCGACAACACTGTGACGTTCCCGCTGCACAACTATTTTCGCTGGCTTATCCCAATACGAAATGTCAGCCGATCTCAACGATGAATAGATCCCCTTGATATACAGTTTTCCCTTTCGTCTGACGAGAGCTTGGACAGCGGCGAAGGACTTATCTCTAACATGCTCGTGTGTCGCCATGATTGAATTGCTTCATCTTTCAGTAAGCTACATTGATATCATTCAAGTCGTCACCATAAATACTATACTGCTCCGATTCTTCATCAGCGAAGACCACGTTGAGGTCAACTCCCGACTGTTTGATTTCTTCAATGAAATACAATACTTCGTCTTCCATTTCGTCTTCTGCTTCATTGCATTGAATTGTAACAGATTTGAATCCAGTTACTTCAATCCCACGTTTGCCATCCTTATCACCAGCACGTGAACGCACTTTAACCATTTTAAGCAGCTGTTCAAGATCAAGGCCAGAATTGTTGATTGTCAAATCTTCGAGGAAGACCCCGATAGAACCTGCTCCGACCTCAATCATCGCTTCGTCTGTGAATGTGACTGTTTTTGGAAGTTCAAGACGTCGCAGTGTCGGGAAGGCCGTCAGAAGAGTGCGAACGTCAACGTCGAGAATTGAATCGGGGATGATCAGTTCTTCTAGACGCATTTGAGATGCACCCTGCAACCCAAGTAGCATTTGAAGGTCAATCGATACGGGAGGATCATCGAGAGAACCGAGTGTTAATGAACTGAGCCTCGGAAAGCGAAGCGAAAGAAGGAAGGTTTCGAGAATTACTTTGTCTCTAAACAGGGAACATACAATCACTTTAAGTTGTCGTAATTGAGACAAATGAACAGGTACTCGTGGTAAGGACGTAAACGTGTAATCGCCAGTGATGACAAGAGAACATGTCTCTAGGACGGAAGAGCAGGGTTCTAATGCATCCAAGCAGAAAGGGGCAGGCACTGTAGCGCGGAGATGGATATGTCGCAAATTATGCCACGGGATGACAGCAAAATCCGAGTAGCCTTCTGAAGGATCGCTAAGCGAATAAAAGTCGAATGGGTTAGGTAAAAGTGCAAAGGATGTGAGATTAGAGAGCTTGTGCAGGTCCAAAGGCGATGCTTCGTCTTCTTTATGCGGACTGATGTATCGAACGCACAGGTCTTCAATGCACGACAGTTTGTCGTCAGGAAGTTGCAGGAGATCTCGGAGATGATGATGTGCAAATGTGACACCAAGCCTTTTGAATTTATGCAGTGAGATAAGGTCTCTGATTATGTTCTCGTGCCAATCCATTTTCCAAAGCGATCTACCATTATCCCAAGATTCATCTTCTGGGAAGTCGATATCGATGGAACAAGGCAGACCCTTTGCTCGCGATAGCCATGTATTGGCTACTTTCACCACCGAGACCAAGGTCTGAGGTGTATCGAAGTCCCTCGGAACAATTCTGATGCTGCTCCAAAATGTGGAGACATCGAGAACGATTTCCCGCCATGCTGAACATACGTGCGAAAGGGTGATTTGGGGAGGCGCGGGTCCCCAGACTTGGTGATTCAGGGGAAAGGTCGCAGGCAGTGAATCTTTGCAGTGCAATTCGAATATATGACAAAGGACATCATCTGAAAGTCGTTTGATCGGAGAGAGGGCGTTGAGCGCAATAACGCCACGTTCAATTTCTGATTTGGGATCTTCTTCACGACGTGCAAAGGCCTGCTTCTCCTCCAACAAGAGCTGTGAGGCCTCTTTTGCGCAGCAAGTTGACTCGTTAATTTCCTGTCTTTCTTCCTCTGATTCGCAGCGACTCGTTCTTCCAACGTCAGAGATGATGTCAGATGCAGGAGCAGTTCCATTCATCCTGGGTGTATACATCGCCAGGCGCAAGGGGGGTGTTTTCGGGGTCTGAAAAGAGCAGTATGCGAACAATTTATTTTCCCACGAGAGAAACTGACTGCGTATTTTTGCCATATTTTGTCCTTTCACCGACAATACCATAAATTGTATTCGATGCTGCAAAATTCTCATAAAATGGCATACAAATGGCAGTTTTCCCAGTATTTTCTGACAGTGTTTTCACTGTAAGAAAATTTCATAGAAAGAGCCATGAAAGGGCTAAACTGTGAGAAAGATTAGGAAAATATTGAGACTTTTACGGCATCAAAAATAATTCATGGTATTGTCAGTGAAAGGACACAAAAATATGGCAAAAATACAAAGTTTTCCTAGTCTTTCGCAGTCAGTTTCTCTCGTGGGAAAATAAATTGTTCGCATGATATTTTACTGCTCTTTCAGACCCCGAAAACACCCCCCTTGCGCCTGCATGTTATGTACTAACCAGTGTATTTGCGAAGTAATAAGTTGCGCCAGTATCGTGTCAACAGCATAGGTAATGGCATAGAATGAAACAGGTAACAAACATTCGAGTCCGTGCACAAGGGGAAACTAAAATCATTAAGGCTCGAGTGATAGTCTTGATAGCAGCTGTAGTCACGGCGTCTTTTACGAGGGCTTGCAGAACGGGCAAAGGACCAATCTCCAACATGCTTGTGTGTCCAATAGTATTCACAATAAATCTTCAAGTTCATCACTGTTACCATCATAACTGTACTGGTCCGAATCTACAAAGAGCGGGTAGATCACGTTGAGGTCAACGCCCGACATTTTGATTTCTTCGATGAAATGCAATACTTCGTCTTCCATTTCGCCTTCTTCTGTATCGTAGGCAATAGTGACAGATTTGAATCCAGTTACTTCAATCCCACCATCCCTATCAACAGCACGTGATGAACGCGCTTTAATCATCTGAAGCAGCTGTTCAAGATCAAGGCCAGAGCTGCTGATTGACAAATGTTCGAGGAAGACCCCTATAGAACCTGCTCCGACCTCAATCATTGCTTCCTCTGTGAGTTTGACTGTTGTTGGCAGTTCAAGGCGGCGCAGGGACGGGAAGGCCGTCAGAATAGTGCGAACGTCAACGTCGACCATTGATTTGCGGATGATCAGTCCTTCTAGATGGATTTGAGATGCATCCTGCACCCTCAGTAGCATTTGAAGGTTAATCAATTGGACGGGGTAATCATAACTGAGAGAACCGAGTGTTAACGAACTGAGCCTTGGAAAGCGAAGTGAAAGAAGGAAGGATTCGAGAAGTCCTCCAGATCTACCCATGGGACTTAAAAGCACTTCAAGTTGTCGTAATTGAGATAAATGAACAGGTACTCGCGAAGACGTAAAGGAGTGATTGCCAGGGATGACAAGAGAACATGTTTCCAGGACGGCGGAGCTGTGTGCTAATGCATCCAAACAGAAATGGGCAGGTATCGCAGCGCGGAGATGGATATGTCGCAAATTATGCCACGGGATGCCAGAAAACCTGGAGTAACCTTTTAAAACATGGCCAAACGCTTCCACGTCGAATGGGTCAGGTAAAAGCGAGAAGGACGTGAGATTAGAGAGCTTGTGCAGGTCCAAAGGCGATGCTTCCTCATCTTCATTCGGACAGATGTATTGAAGATACAAGTCTTCAACGCACGACAATTTGTCGTCAGGAAGCTGCAGGAAATCTCGGAGATGACGATGAGCAAATGTGACACAAAGCTTTTTGAATTTATGCAGTGAGATAAGGTCCCTGATTATGTTCTCGTGCCAATCCAATTTCCAAAGCGACGGTAAAGGATTAGTATCCCAAATTATTCCGTCATCTTCTGGAAAGTCGATATCGATGGAACAAGGTAGACCTTTTGCTCGCGATAGCCATGTATTGGCTACTTTCACCACCGAGACAGAGGTCTGAGGTGTATCGGCGAAGTTCATCGGAACAATTCTGATGCTGCTCCAAACTGTGGGGACATTGAGGATGATCTCTCGCCATGCTGAACATACATGCGAAAGGGTGATTTGTGGAGGCACGAGTTCCCGGAGTTTGTGATTCAGGGGAAAGGTCACAGGCAGTGAATCTTTGCAGTGCAAATCGAATATATGACAAAGGACATCGTATGAAAGATGTTTTATCGGAGCGAGGGCGTTGAGCGCAATAACGCCACATTCAAGTTCTGATTTTCGATCTTCTTCACGCCGTGTGGTGGCCTGCTTCTCCTCCAACAAGAGCTGTGAGGCCTCGTTTGCGCACCAAGCGTTAATTTCCTGTCTTCCTTCCTCTGATTCGTGGCAGCGACTCGTTCTTCCAACATCAGAGATGTCAGGCGCAGAAGCAGTTCCATTCATCCTGGGTGTATACATGTCAGTGTTACTGGTCATCCCGGTCATCGATCATTACCCAGCTATGGCACGGTTTAACGGATTGATAATAAGACGGTGTTTAGTAGATGCGTATAGTCTGTTGTTTGTAAAGCGTACATAACGGCGATTTGTCCGCCGAGTCAAAGAATAGTCAGGACCTCCTCGAGTCCTCCAAGTCAGTCCAATCGGCACAGAGTATACTACATATCTGCTTTTACGAGAATACCATAGCTATGAGGTGTTGTGTTGGGCACAGTGGAGGGATACGGATAAGATTATTGGCCTTGTCCAGTAGGTCGGACTGGGCAAATTTTACCATAAAGGCACCACTACACCAAACTCAACGACTGGAGACCTATATGCTTAATCCGGCTTCTATTTCTCCAAGCAGCATTATACCGTCTTTGCTTCCCGTAAGAACTATTGACAAAACAAGTGTCAGTAATGAAGGCAAACGCAACAACAGACGACCAAAATACGCACTGATAGGCTCTTTCGGATGGAAATCAACAGCCGTCACTGTTCCTTTGTGACCTGGTAACTTGTAGAGTATCTTCCCGGTCTCCACCTCCCATATACACACCATCCGATCTGCTCCTCCCACGGCGACGCGCTGCCCACCGTCATCTTTACTCCATGCACCCCGTAATAGGGTATTCTCAAAGCCCGCCGGCGCACCTTGCAATATGCGGTGTATGCGCGATGGCGAGGGAGAGAAGGGGCGCACGTCGTGGATGATGGTTTGAGAGGAGAGCGAGGGTGAGAGGAGGAAGTTCCCGTTTGGTGAAAGAGCGAGTGATGTGGGTGTTTCTGTATGTCCTATGAGGGTGGATACTTGTGCGTTTTTGCGCATGTCGTAAACCTGGAAAAGGGGTGAAAAGGTTAGGATTAGGAACTAGGATGCGGCCTTTCGCTCAAACGTACGTGAATTTCATTATCCAACGCCCCGATGTACAGGTTCTGTCCATCCGCACTCCAGCATACTGCGGTTGCAGGGCACCCAACGTCAAACGTCGCAACTGGAAGCTTTCCTCCGTCTTCACCTGCATCCCAGACTTTTACAGTTTTGTCGTCTGAAGCAGTGGCGACTAGTTCCGTCCCGAGTGCACCGCCTGCAGCAACACTTCTGTCAAGAGCATTTATAATCTCTTTATGTGCCCGAATCCGACGAACACGTTCTCCGGTAGTGACGTCGGTATATGTGAGCGTATGGTCTGCGGAGACAGAGAAGAGGTGCGGTGAACAGAGAGACCATTGTAGGTCGAGAATGGGTGCTTTGGAGTGGCTCTGAAGAAGGCCGTAGTTGGCGTTGGGAGGGTACGTCCGCCAGAACGCTATTTCGCGGCCTTAACCATTGAAACGAAAAAAGGGGACAATCAAAGACGTACAAATGCTTCTGTCTGCTGAGCAAGCAGCGATGTTTTGTCCAGCTGGATCGAACCGGCAGCTCAGAATTTCTGCCTGTCCAGACCACTATAGTTTCAGCACTATTCCAACCACGATGGGAGAGTTTCACGTACAGAATGTGCCCCAGACAAACTAATGATGGGAGCTTCTAGATTGCTGGTCCGTTGCACGGACCGAACGAGGCCCTTTTTGTCGTCGCCGGCGGAAGAGATGACGAGCTGGGTAGCTGCTGGCGGTTCATTTGACCTTTGCCTTTTAATGAGGCCGCCTGCAGTAAGAGGCGTGCCCGTAGACGGAGACCCGACGCGCTTGGACATTTTCTGGGCACAGACAAGGTTGGCAGTTGTTTGTGTCTATTTGTTATTAGCGCTCTTCGCAGATTGAGCCAAGGTGTGCTTCTCTGACATTGTGACCTGAGATTCAAAACCGTCTCCTCATTGTTTGTTACAAGAATATTTTGGAAGTTTCACCTGTAGAGATAGATCCTTCTCATCCAGCGGTAGTCGGACGTCCGACAAAAATTCCCGGAACATGGGTGGCTCAGCAGCGAAGAGAAACTAGTTTGAGCGGTTGCTAAGCTTGAGAAATGGCACCAGGCAAACGTGAACAAGTACAATTGGCTTTGGAGGAATCGAAGTTGTGAGTGAAGTATGTGATGTAACTGATGTTATCCATTTGTCTGATTAATACTTGTGTCATATAGATACCACACATCGCTCACTTGCAAGAGAAGTGTGGGCAGAACGCGAGCAAGGCTAGGATTAAACTATATTTTGTATGGGTATAATTCATTAGATTAACGTGTATCCCAATAAGATTGAATGCCCATTTGTACTAAACAGTGGGTTCCGAACAATAAACGGATCATCTGAGACAATTCAAGCTAGGTTCCAAGACTCCATCTCCTGTACGACTTGATCCATACTTGGCCGCGCCCTCGGATCGTCTGCGCAGCATCGCTGAATGAGCTGCCACGCCTCCTCGCGAATTGCTGGTTTAGATGGACGGTTTGAAACGTTCGAATTTTGGCACTCATCTCGGTCATTGACCTCCTTGTCGAAATACACCTGTAGATATTCAACACAAAGGAGAAATGTGAAGTTAGTAGTGGCTGTACCTCGTAGAAGAAACACCCGAAAATGAATACATTGACTTCGCATGAGTACAAAGTCTCTTTATACGCGTACATGAGATATATTGAAGGTGTCTTTGTCAAATGATGCAAATTTGAACACAAGAAGCGAATATGGAGATTTGAGTCCAAAAAGACACTATCCTGACAACATGTGACCTTAGTATATTTTACCGAAATGTACCTGTATACATACCAGGCGTATGTTGCGATTAAACCCTGCGCCAATCGAATGAATATATTGAATAGTCTTCGCCATTTGGAGCATCTGTGAATAGCTTGTAAACACATTGTTCAAAGGGTTGTCAGACTTACAACTCGTATCCTTTCAACAGAACTTGGCTTTGATGTTTTTCGCCATTGCTCCAGGGATATGCTTTCGTTTACTGCCCAGTCAACGTAAAGCACTTCAGAACAATATTTATCATTCGGCCAATCATGTGTCCATAACAGCGGGACAATATAATTGTGGTCTGAAATTCTGCTCAGGAGCGCTTTTCGGCAGAATGCCTTCGAGACGTCAATTACACTATGTGATAGAGAATGTGATCCGACGCACCTCGAAATTTATGATCATCGAGCGAACCCCATCATGACCAGGACAGCTATCGCTGTTCGAAAAGAGAGATCGTGGGAGGACTGGTACTCTTCCGTAGATTCCCAATGCCAAACAGGAGACATTGCGTGCCGTATCTGGACCACACTGGCTGAGAAAATAGTCGTCGTTCGCCAACTGCGTTAATCATGAACATCACTTCACAATTAAAGTTTAAACTCCTACGGAATCAACAAAATCCATCAAGATTTGGGCATCCGCGACCGAAGAAATTCTCTTGGCAATCTCGGCACAATCAAAACAGAGTAAGGAACACATAAGGTCAATCGTAGCCGTGTTGACCGATGGTTCCAGCTATGCAATTAGTAAGCATGGTGAGCGGCTAATATTCAGAGGTCATATTACGATACGAACCTTCGCCGTCCGAAGTCGAGTAAGAAGTGAACCAATACAGCTAACCAAGTCGCCCTCACGGACATTTCGCTCTGCTTCAATCAGCCTGTCAGTGCTTCTGTTTATGTCAGATTCATTCGAACACGGCTCTACGGTTTGAATAGAAGAAGGAATAGGATGGCAGGTTCTCTGCATAATTATGAGGTGTAACAGGAGATCGCGCATGATTTGAAAGACGGTACACCTGTCGCACGGGAGGAGATTCCAAATAGAAGTGAAGTTCGGTAAAATGAGCAGCCTATCTTGGAGACGTAGCAAAGGCTGTAACGTGTCCTGCCACTCTGTTACAGGCAAGTGAATTCTTCGCGGATATAAACATGCAATGCGGCGGAATCGCGGGCAAAAATGACCAGTTTCATGGCTTGGAAAATCACGGTGAGGATAGCACATATTTGAAGGGAAAGTTAAAACACGTACTAGTCAGGTTGATCAATTGTTTTTGAGGCAAATCGAACAACTGAATCTATGATTAACTCTAGGTATCGTCTTTCTGCGTTTTCCCGGCTGATGTAAAATTGACAAGAGCGAGACGAGTCTTGCAAAAAATCGAGAAAAGATCGATGGTGAAGGTCGATATGCGGCTCGAATTTGAACAAGGAAAGCATCCCTCGCAGCTTCCTGTGTAGTTCGAATTCGGAAACGTTCATGAGCATTGCATCGTCGAGGTGGAAATCGTCAGCCATGTCGTATCCCACATCAACAGAAACGATCGATAGACGAGCAATTAGTAGAGCAAGGAAAGTCATTAAGAAAGCTCGGTCAGGTTGCCGTTCAAGGATTCCAATGAATAATGCGTCTAGTTCTGCGAAAGGTGATTTAGAGGATTGTGGTTGCAGTCCCAGAATGATATCGAGTTGCGTGACTGCGCTGTTATACTCGTCGCTGACGTATCTGATAACGAGAGATGCATAAACGAATTGCCCCGATGATTTGTATACGACCTGTTGAATTCTTTCATGTCCAGGCCATGTTGCCGAGTCGAGATCCTGCTCAGATGCAACACGAGAGAATTCATCCTTGAGGTATTTCTCAATATCATGATTTGCATCATCTAGGCTTGCCAGATCGATCCCGAGGTTGGGTTTAGGGAACCGATCAATAGTCTCTCGAATATGGGCCTCTGGCCTGCTGCAAATGAGAAACCGCAATGGAACAAGAACGTTCTCGATTGCGTTCCCGATGACCTTGAGAAACCTTCGCTGAAGCTTTTCGTCGATACACTCATCGACGCCATCGATGATGACAAGAGATGGTGGATGGGTGGAAACGTCCTTCAATGCCTGGAAAGGTCGAACAATGAATTCTTCAAATTGAGTTTCAACATCCATCCTCGGAAGATCAGGACGATTATGCAAAGCACGGGCAATATGGTCCTTGATACCAGGAATGGAGAATGCAAGCTGCCATGCAATAGTTGCAAACAGACGGTTGCCGTCGTTGCGACTGGCGTCAGACCTATAGAAGAAGAAGGTGGCTGCGACTTGTCCCTGGCTGCATGAACGGGCGATTGTCTGTGCGATCGCGGACTTTCCTGCGCCAGCCGGGCCGTGGAGCCAAAAGGCGTGCTCT
>KN818224.1:1081290-1093516 GCA_000827485.1 Amanita muscaria Koide BX008
TCCTCCGTCTCACCTGCATCACAAACTTCAGTTGTCGTAGTAACTACGATTTCGGTCCCTAGTCCACCGTTTGCAACAACACTTCTGTCTGGACTTCGTATGCCCGAATCCGACGCGTTCGCCAGTAGGTATATGTGAGCATACAGTCTGCAGAGACAAAGAAAAGGTGTAGTCGAGATCGGTGCTTTGGAGTGACTCTGAAGAAAGCCGTAGTTGGAGTTAGGAGGGTACGTCTCCAGAATGCTATTTCATGACTTGAGTAAACAGTTGAACCGAAAAAGGAACAATCCAAAACGTACAAATGCTTCTGTCGCTGAGTGATATTTTGTCCAGCTGGATCGAGCCGGCAGCTTGTAATCCTGTAGCTTGATACCAGTCCAATCACGATCTGAAACTTTCACGTGCCAAATGTGCCCTAGGAAAGCTAATGATCGAAGCTTCAAGATTAATACTTGTCCGTTTCACGGGCCGAAGAGGCCCTTTTAGTCGTCGCCAGCGGAAGAGATGACAAGGTTGGTAGCGGTTCATTGGAATTTTGTCTGTTGAGGCCGCCTGCAGTGGGAGGCGCCCGTAAACAGAGGCTTGACGCGCTGGGGATGCGGATGACTCCGTGGGCGGTTATTTGTATATGTATCCTTTCGACTTAGTATTTATTATCGCCTTACTTAATCTGGTCACTCTCCTTTCTGGAAACACTGCAAATAAAATCGAAGTGTTCATCACGTTCTTTTATCTGTCAAGCCCAGTGAGAATCGACTCTGGCAGTATCCGCCCGATTCCGGCACCGGCGTTTCATATCTGCCGGTGTCGGCTAGATATATTTTCCATCTGCGCCTGTCTGCTCATGCCCACCCTCTCCTCTAATATACAACTACCTACACGATATAAGG
The DNA here is from genome assembly GCA_000827485.1 of Amanita muscaria Koide BX008. Lineage (NCBI taxonomy): Eukaryota > Fungi > Basidiomycota > Agaricomycetes > Agaricales > Amanitaceae > Amanita > Amanita muscaria. The sequence continues at coordinate 1,082,181 of KN818224.1, forward strand.
CCACATGTCTACTTTGAATTTTGAATGTTGATTTGAACTACCTTTGACAGCAGTGAATGTAATTTATTAGGGGCTGCCGAAGAAAATTGCCTCCTTTTTGGGGGCTTTGGCAATAGTTTCAGATCTGAACGTGACACTGATATCACAGACTGCCACCGGTGAGCATTTGGACGCTGAGTTTCTTGATGCCAACTTACCAACTGTCGGCCGATGCTGTGCCAACACAGATGATTGGATCTTCTTCCGTATTCAACCTTTCCGAGGTTGGTAAAACGAACTACTATTACCATACAGAAGAAGAAAAACAATTAATTCGTGACACCATTCGTTGTACAACTGAAGCTCTACGATGTCTGGAGATAAAGAAAAGGCCCATCATTCTTCGCGAAAGAGAGCTTAAATCAGACCTCGAACGCTACCTTATTGCCACTGCACCAATCAAGCAACTCCCATGCGACATCCTTTGTTTCGTATTTGAATTGCACTGTCAAGATGAACCGCCTCTTCTTTTCCAGTCAAAGCCTGCTCAAGTCACCCTTTCTCAAGTATGTTCAGCATGGCGGAGGGCCATGCTAAATTTTCCGAAGCTTTGGAACAATATTGTCATCGCTCCGCAGCATCGGCGCCCGAATAATGAACTTGTGGAAATAGCCAATGCATGGCTATCTCGAGCAAAGGATTTGCCTTGCTCCGTCGAATTCGAATTCCCACCGTGGGATGTCGATGATGACTGGGACTATAGATACATTTGGCGACAGCACTGGCACAAAAATATCATCAAGAATTTTGTTTCTCGACACAAATTCAAAAGGCTTGGTGTCACATTCGCAGACCACCATCTCCGAGATTTCTTGCAGTTGCCTGATGAAAAGTTGTTATGCATAGAGGACCTACGCCTTCAGCATGTTACCTCTAACAACGATAAAAAAAGCAAGTTGGACTTCCACAAGCTCGTTAATCTTACTTCATTCTCTCTCCTACCTATTCCTTTTATGCCGATACAGGTTCGGCGAGGTGAACATGTTTTACAGATTTACAACCTCATACCATGGCATCAATTGCGCCATATCCAGCTTCGCGTTGACGTGCCCGTGCTCTTCGGCCTGACCATAATGGAGCGCTGCTCTGCCACTCTAGAGACTTGTTCGCTTGTCGTCTCATCGTCAGTACCTCCATTCTCCCGCCGAGAGCCCATTCACTGCAGTCGACTCCGAGATTTCATGGTCGACATATTGGAATGTCACGACGTCGACGTTATTGACCCTTTCCTCCTTTCGCTTCGGCTGCCAAACCTTAAATCACTAACACTCGGCTGCAACTACCCTAGATTTCCGATTGATCCCCAGACACTCATTAGGATGCAGAATATCTCCAGCATGCGCCTAGAAGAACTCGTCCTCTCTGACACGACTTCCGAAATTGACGTCCAAGTTCTCCTCGCACTCTTCCCATCACTTCGACGCCTTGAAGTCCCGAGCCAGGTCAAGTTCACAGCAGCCACGATATGTGAGCTTGGAGCTGGCTCCATCGGGGCCAATCTTGAAGATTTGAGAATCGGTGACAATAGTCTAGACATTGTTGCGCTACTTCAAATGGTCAAAACACGTTCCTCTAACAGGAAGGAGGACATGCGGCGAGCTAAAGCAACACCATTCAAATCTGTCGTCCTTCTCTGCAACACAGACGATACTAAAGTTGACCAACTCATGGAAGAAATCAAGCGGCTTGGCGTTTATCTCGAGGTAATCTATTCGAGATGGGAATAGAGCGATGGATATTCAAGCGGAAATGGTCGTATCAGTATGACATGACACTGAAAACTGTAATATTAATAAGCCTTAGTACTTCAATCGTCCCGTCGTTGTGTAGGTTTGGTCACGGCTATAGTAACCGTTCAAAAAAATCCGGGAAGTGTTCCGCATGTTCGATACAATATAGGTAATGGAACCCGTTTCTGGTTGTTTCGCATAACTGCCAGCTGGCGTTTCAACTTACACATTTGCCACAATGCAGCAATTACGGGTGTGACGAGACCGGTACTCAAGAATCCCAGTTTCACATCGTGGAAAGCCCGTGTTTTCACGGGCGGGGGAAAAGTGTTGTGCAATAGCCGACTAACCAAGCTCATTGTGTTCGATGTTCCTCACCTAGCTATTCACGCTATGGTATTCCTACGCGAAAATTCAATTCGCAGCTCATAGCACACGACTTTCTTACATTCAATTTCAAGTGGACGAGAAAGTCATCCAACGAAGACACCATTCCCCGACATGCCATTTTGGTATGGTGTCCAAATAAGTTTCTCGTAGTCATGTTTGGTCTTCTCGTGTCTTCGCAATGTTGGATTTCACATTATTTAATCCAGTGTAAAATTAGTTATGTAATGTCATAGATAGCGCAATGATGATCTATCTCTAGTTCAATTTTGCTCTTCGTGGTGACGGTGTAGCTCGGCCTTGAGCAACTCGACGCGACCACCGATCGCGACAGGCTATCACGTCGGCCATCAAGTACTCGCCAAACGCGCATATAGCTGCTGACCACAGAAGTAGTAGTGATGTTATGCAGAAAAAGCTGATAGATTGTCCGATCTCCAACCACGAGCCTTAGCATGAATTGTTAGAAAAGACAAGATTGATGGCAAAGAACCGAAGGCGAACCTGTGTCTTGTACTTGGAAGAAGAACGTGAGCGTCATCCCATCCGTAAGTGACAAAGCTACCAGCAAAAGTGAGAATGGCGGTAGCTGGAGCGTGCTGTTTAGAACAGCGAACGTCACGGATAGGATGGTATAAGGAACGATGATTTTGAACAGCTAAAACAATGTTAGATTGCAGGTAGCCATCGGATAAGAAAGCATACCAAGAGGCTAGCCATGAAAAATGGGCTGAACCTGGGTATCAGACGATAAACTGGCTCTAGGTAGAATGATCTGCCATCATACAAACGTTAGTAGTTGTAGGAGACGCATTGTCAAAGACGTACGCAATTGAAGCAACGCTACATAACACAGGTCAACGATTGTTTCTGGTAAACACAGCATCACTCACTTTCCCGTACCGAAGAATCCAACTTGAACGAAAAACAAGAAAAAGAGTGCGATCCTAAGGTCGTCCAGCTGAAACTTGTAGCTTTCGGCACGTTTGTTTCTCTTCCCCTCCGGCGATGAGGAGATTGATGCTAATGGTATTGACGACGCGGAGGACGATGAGACTGGGCTGAGTACTGCTTCTGCAGCAGCCTGGTAATACTGCCTCACGATCCCTTCCACTAGAATCCACATGACTAGCGTCACTGCATACGCAGAGTAGAACAGGCCTTCGACGCTGATGGAGAGAAGGACGAAGCATGGGCCGAAACCGAGGAAGTATGTCATTACTCTCGCACTGATTGTCCGATGGTTTGCCTGGTGGAGGAAGGGCAACGTCGCTGAGACGACGAGCACGATCCAACCTGCAATCTGGTTACGGAGTGGAAGGCCGAGTTTGGCCTGAAGGTTCCGAACTGAGCTGGCGGTAATGATCATGGAAAGGATTATCAATGCGATCTATACTCTCAATTGTTATTACCCAGAAGTAGATAGAGGAGGACTGGACAAACCTGGATCCTCAGTCGCATCTTTAGTGCATCAGCACCCCTTTGTCCACTCCTCTTTTCGACACTCCTCACTACGTAGGGCATACAGGCGCGGCCAATGAGCAACATCACGGTGCCGCCAATCTCGCTGAATTGAACATATCAATTAACGACGATCCAACGCAAGGAGATAAAGGAGCACTTACATCATCACCAGACTCTCGGCTAAATTCACTGGTAGCAATGGGAACACGGCTGTTACAAAACACGACAAGCCCCAAACAAGCGCCGCCGCCGTGTTCTCCTGTCTCAATTCCAATGGCCACGTCAGCGGCCATATTACACCAATAACCAGAAACCCAATACTCCATATTGATCTATGACTATAGGCTAGCTGGCGTCTATGTTAACCAGACAGGATCCATGGGAAGACAAAAACGACTTACCACCATGGCTTGCAACGAGCCCAAGACTAGGACTCCCACCCCGATTAGTTTCCCAAAGTCAACTGAAGCTAGTTCTGACCAAGACCACTGAGCAACGGTTGGTACGATTCTCAGTAGCACCCGGTTCCAGAAATAACATGGGAAGATGATATAGAGGTAAAATGACCACGGCGACCGTTGAAGCGCAAAGAGCACCCAAGATGTGGCGAAGGTAAGGAACGAAAGCCAGTTGATGGTAGTCTTGATAACCTTCGCGTGCAAACGGGCCTCGCCAGCGCTAGCCGTAACTGCATCACGATGCCGGAGACCGAACACGTATAATGCAGAATATGCTGCCCAGCCTAGATACGCGACCGTTACGATGGATCTAACCAGAACCCGGTCATACGTCTGCAGGTAGTGTGATCCTTCCAGCCCGATCCGGATAGCCTCGCCTGACTTGAGCCGCGCAGCATACCACTGCTTGCGGCTAATCAGATCGTCAACTTCGGAAACCCGCAAGGAGAGTGCGCGGTCCGAGGATAAAGGCGGAAATGGTTTGTAGAACAATGCATGCGCAGCCTTCAGTTCTGAGATGACGCGTCGCGTGAAAACCATATCTTCCATAGCAGGACAGAAAAGACATACCATGTTTGATTCTATACTGCTCAAGGATGACCTAAATCGAGTACCTTTAACGTTTGTGTTGGAAAGAGGGCACGTAGGGTCTCACCTTCGCATTGGCCAACGCTGCCCTTGCCACCGTCTCGTCATCAAAGGTGTTTGGGTCCAGATAACCGGGTTTGGACGGATCGACGTCAGGAAGAACTCCCACTGCGTTCACAGGCCACTCGATCCCCAATAACGCCGCCATTAGCGAGGCAATATCGGCTTGTTCAACGTCCCTTCTCAAAAGATGTGTCAACCCCCACGACTGGGAGTATGTGTCATGAGAAGACGGGACCATGTCTTTGAGAGGGCCGCGGACACCCTTACCCCATGCAATGAGCGGTGTACGTGTATTGTCGGGGTCTGGATAGAGAATCTGAAGTGGTTAGGAAGTCGGCTCTGATTTAAGAACAAGAAAAGACTGACGACCGTCTCCGTGGTTTCCAATGACGGACATGCCGTGGTCAGCGGTAAAGATGTAGCTTGTTTCGGCGTCGTTGTAGAAGGAGTTGAACAGCTCCTCAGTTTGTCGTACGATTCTATCCACGACGGCGATGTTGTTCATATATTCCTGTCAAATGATGAGCATTACATCCCAAAATATGACTGACTATAGCTATTACCTTGGAATGAGGCCGGTATGCATGGCCAGTGGTATCCAGACCCAAGAGATGGAGGAAAAACACGACGCCAGGTCGATGGAGTTGTTCGTGTAGTTGGGTATCTTGTGTTGCATTCTTGAACAGTGCTTGAAGTTTATCCAAGACCCATTCGTCGAGTTCGGTTGCATCTATAGAGCGATTAGGCCCGCAGAACAAGTAATAAAGCAAAAAACTGACCTTTGGTAAAATCCTCGTCCTCTTCAGCATAGCACCACATTTTTACCTTGTCCGGTGTGGCGCCATGTGCAAACATGGGCAGAATATCAGGTGAACCAAAAGAAAAGGTAATGGTTGACTGATTGAATACGGAATCGAAGTCAACCTGTGAACGGAGAGTGAGGTAAGCACATTGTAAGGAAGGAGAATCGAATCTCCGAACCCACTGGATTTGTCTTCCATCCCTGCAAACACGATGAGCAAACTTTGAAACATGCATGAACAAAATTTTCTCTTGCCTTGGTCACAGCTGAGACATCCTCGTACATCCCACCTACAGCGAGGGTACGTTACGAAAGATAACACCGAGGACCTAGAAGCGCACCCACCTATGATAGCGACGTGCCCTGGCCGACTCTCTGTTGGTACACGGGTATGAGAGATTCCAAATGCTCCTCGAGTTTCCACGATTGAGCGCAAATGGGGCGCCACTATGCTTGGTGCACCCTCAAACTGGAATGCAGATGGCTTGAACAGGAGATCCGCACGTAGACCATCCCCTAAGTAGATGAAGATTCAGATACCAGGACTGCGCCTATACGGATGCGACAATTACCAACAATAAGTACCAGACGCTTCGCCTTCGCGCCCAGGCTCGAGTCCGACCCTTCCACCTTGAATCTCCGCATTCCGTGCACGACTGGGCTTGTAAAGTAGCAGTCAAACACAGTGCCGATATATACGAGGTGGAATATCAGCCCGATAACTAAAAGTCGTGCAACGCCTGTCATAAGCGATCGCACCGACTTCTGACGTGGCTGATGAGTTTCCGAGTCTGACCGCGCCTTTCCATTTGTCCTGGGCGAAGTCGAAGGCGATGCTGGTGCAGATTTTGAAGGCGTCTGAGGGGACGACATGGGCGGTCGTCCAATTTAAGTACCTTGAGGAAAGGACAGAATAGTTGTCCAAAATATTGCTTCCTGCAGCGTGGGAATCGTTAATCAGCCACGTTTCATTTCGTAATCATCTTTACCAATGCAACCAGCGCTCCCGCTGAGAGCGACATTCTGTGCCCACACTGGTTGCTGGTGTGCTCCCATGCACGACAGTGTTCTGTAACCCTGTCACAACATGGCATGAACTTTGTTCGCTCCACTCATCACTGACCGACCCCTACAACGCTTTCCGCTATTTAAAGAGAGTACAACAAAGTCCGCCAAAATGGTGTAGAAGGCTATGTACTAATGTAGGTCCCTTCTACACAATTAAATCAACACGGGAACATTCTTCCTTTCCAATTCATTTGCGCTCGGTGCCGGGAATAGTTGGCATGGCTATGCCCCATCGCTCATGCAGTGTTCTCGCCAACTGTGCAGTGGGTTTCCCATTTCCCCATCTTTGTTTACAATCATCGGCATTTATATTTTTCCTGCCGTCTTATCTCACCTAATGTCATGACCTAGATCCGACGACTTCATCAAGTAAAGTCCTTTCTTGAGAATTCGGTGTGAAGTTCTAAAATACCACATAGACGTACCCGAGATCCTGGTGGCGCAGGGTTATCTGCCCTTTGATACGGAAACAATAGAACCCGGATTGACTTTGAGCATGAGGTCTCAGCTACACTCATTATGAGAGGTGCTGAGGAAGACCTGCCCAGATGCTGGGAGGCGTCTCTAATGCCCGTCATCAGTTGCAGCTTCACTACTGTTGGAACGTTGGGGAAGACAAGGTTCTGTTTCCGGATTTCATTGGATCTACACCAGCATCGAGTATCTTTCATCAAGTCGGATGCTATGCCACCCGGCATGCACTGAGTGTGCACGTGGAAAACGACCTTAACCAACAGCTCACCCTACATCCTTGTTTTCCCGATGTATAGTGTTCGGTTACACTTGACTGTATGAACGAAATGTCCGTGATGACCGCTGCGTATTTGGGCTTCCGGTAGGTTGGATCTTATTGTTACGGATATGGGCTCGCCAAGCCGAAAGAGTGCTGGTGGAAAGTTTATTTGACAGTGAGTCTCTCGTGATCTCTTACGTTCACGTCCATTACGGAATGTTGTTCCAAGCATTATTGTATAATTTGTATTGCATTGATAACGACATCCATACAACAACACATACAATTTTCGAAGCAATGGCGATGACATTCCCATGCATCGCAATCTTTTTGTATCTGGCGGCTTTCCTGTTGGATTGGCTATAAACCGGTGCAGACTAAGAAGGCAGGTCATTGCTGTACTGCGACTTGAACAAATCTGAACATTCCTTGTAAACATTCAGGATGTATAAAACTTGTCTTGACACTCGGCATTCCCTCAAACGTTCTCTCCCCTACTTCTAACACGGTGTGCTTGCTTACTCTTCCTTCCTGTCACTAGTGCTAATTTGTATCCCTCGTGCTAGCGTGGGTGGTGTTGTTGTCAACGCCGCCTGTGGTTTTATCCTCACCTTGCTAGTGTAGTTTTATAGTCATGGTCGTGCATGGTTTTGATACCATGCTGTGGGGTGTTATTGCCACCGCCCTGGGTTTTGTTGTCATCCGACTCATCGTCGTGCGTGGTCTTGTTACCACCGTTGGTCACGGCGGCCACAACAATAGCGTTAATTATGGCATTGACGGCAATCGGTCACACAATGATGTTAGTGGAAGCAACTCTATGTTCTCCAAAGCGTCATATTTCAATATCAACGGTGGAGAATTCACAAATTCTGGAAGAGACACCACCAAAAACATCTGTAAGATTTTGCTTTCATCATAGATCGTCTGGGTTAACGACAAATCTTGGTAGATAACAACCATGGCGGGACCAGAAACTATACCCAGAACATTGAAACGAGTTACGGAAACGCAAACCAGGGTGAAAACCAGAGGAATGGCGGAAGTACCTACAACCGCGGCAGTACGTTTCTTTCACCAATTTTCTGAACATTTTCACTGACCAAAGAAAGCAGACAGATAAGCGACGAGCAACTGCATGCACCCTTGAGCAACCACGTATTAATATAAGCATGATTATTCCATGTAAATAAGATTTAAATAAGATTATCCATCAACTTGTCGGAATTCATCATTTTGCGAATAACGGATCCCTGTCCTAGCTGCGGCATTGAATCACATGAACAAACTGTTGGAAACAGGAGCAGTACCATTGTTACAGATTGGTAAAACATTCACGTCACGTTACTAAAGGAATGCTCAAACTGCGCAAAGGTACTAACCATTCAGTGCTTAATAAAGGCCTCCCAATCAATCCCTGGCTTCATCTTGGACGAGGTGTAAGGCAAACATCCATTGTGTCGAGTCACACGTGACTCCAGGGTGACACGATCTCGTATACCTCTTCTATCTTCTCCACTGCACTATCGCCTTCTCCGCCCTTGGTAACCTCGCCCATGTCCAAGACTTTATATTCATGACTATTACGGATGGTCTCTCTCATTCCAACCCACTCTTTTCCTCTTGATTGCGCCGAATTTATGAAACAAGGCATCCACTTCATTACTTTATTGTAAGCTTCCAGAGCCCTCTATCAATGTCGCTATCTTACATGAGCTTTATTATTGCAGGATATAAGAATCTAATAGTGGTGGTGCCTCGGCAGAGGACGTGATTCGACGGAACTTCTAGCTTGATGCGAAAGCTGTGGTACTATTTGGGTACTTGCAAATGCAACAAAGTCCGCCAATATGGTGTAAAAGGCTATGTACTAAGGTAGGTCCCTTCTACACAATCAAATTAACGCGAGAACATTCTTCCAAGTTTCCAATTCATTTGCGCTCGGTGCTGGGAATCTTTAACGACTCGTAACGAGATAAGTTGGCAACATGGCTATGCCCCATCGCTCAGGTTCTCGCCAACTGTGCAGTGGGTTTCCCAGGGCCCGATTAGTACTAGTAGCATTTCCCCATCTTTTGCAACATGAGTCACCTTCCTTTGATTCCGCATTAGAATCATCGACTTTTACATTTTTCCTGCCGTCTTATCTTCCCTGCTGTTTAGATCTTAGACCTAGATCCGACGACTTCAACAAGTAAAATCCTTTCTTGAGAACTCACTGTGAACTTCTAAAATACCACGTCGTCACGGTACCGGAACCCGAGATCCTGGTGGCACAGGGTTAGTATTTTTATTTGCTCCTTGATACGTAAATTAACAATAGATTGGTTTTGAGCATGAGGTCTTAGCTACACTCATTATGAGAGGTGGTGGAAGACCTGCCCAGATACTGGGGGGCGTCTCTGATGTCCGTCATCAGTTGCAGCCTCATTAGTTCGAATGCTGAGGAAGTGTGGGGGACGACAAGGTTCTGTACTCCAAGTTTCTGGATCTACACCAGCCTCTATTGTTCATCAAGTCGGATGTTGCGCCGCCACCCGTCATGTGTACACGTGGAAGACGACCTTCATCCGAGTCAACAGCTGCAGTCCGACCCCTAACGTCCTACCTCCTTGTTTTCCCAATGCATACTGTTCGGTGTTCGGTATGTAGCCCTTGTGCACTTGATTGGATGAACGAAATTTCCACGATTACCCACCAGCTCCCACCCTTTTGATATATAAAAGCCTGTTATTATAGCACAACACTTGATCCACAAACACGACAATTAACAGGTCTCTCTTATACATAATATACCTACAATAACAGCTCTATTCCCCGTTTCCCACCACCTCAATATGGTTAATCGCTTACATTCACACACGCCGCCCACTACCAAATACAGTTATATATACATCAAGCCGATGGTTTGGCGTCCCCTTATAAATAGCACTGCTTACGCACTAGATTTATTACATAATATTCAGTGTCTCCCTGTAAATCTGTAATTAAAAAAATAATACTACGGCAGCCTGGGCGTCCATAAATCTTTGCGCTGCCAGCTGAAAAAGTACTCTGCAGTTCATCACACTCCTCTCCCTCGCACACAAAGTGTCAAAAGTGATGAATTGACGGTCAGGTTTTTGTTGTGAAAATTTTTGTTGGTTGAAAAAGAAGATGACGTAATCACGTCGAACATCACGTCGAAAATCATCAGGTGTTTCGCCTCGAAATATAGAGCGCTTGATGCTCACACATGTTTTTTTGGTCATTACCAATGTATATTTGTTATTTTCAATAATAAAAATGGTAGGTACAAGCATAGCAAATAAAAGTCAGACAAAATCGTCGAATCACCGTATTGCTTCAACTATGCCTATAAACATTTACACAACTTTAGTATATACTCAAGTCCTTACATATTTCTTTGATCAGTCATGAAAATCTAAGATTACAAATGCGACATCCGCCTAACTTTGATCTAATGGTGATGTACAGTGTGACGCTGCCCTCATGTCAAACTTTTTTTTTTCTGGAAAGCGACAAGAAAGCGACTGCATTCTAATATCCTTCATTATTTGTAGGAATGTTGACTATGTCCATCATGATGGTACCATCACATACAATCGTATGTCGCTCAGGGCACAGCTGCTTAGTACGAACCAGAAATTTTAGATCCGGCATTTACCGGAAACATACATAACTGCACGGAAAGAAGGTTGGGGCCGGGAAACATAAGTCTGGGCCGGGCCGTACGTTGCGGTTGACTTTCGAAGCTTGAGTATGTTTGACACAGATTTCACGTGGGCTTCAAGGCGCGCCGCACGCAACAATTTTGGTAAATGGCTTGACTATCTTGCAGGAAAGCCGCAAAGCCATAAATGGTACAATCACGTGCTATATTTCCCACACCTGAAGTAACAGCATTTGTGGATCGAGCTTTGTGCTACAATAACAGCACTTTTATATATCGAAATGACCGTATAGCCTGGATTACCACTGACCCCTGTCACGGTGTCACCACT
>KN818225.1:12063-192334 GCA_000827485.1 Amanita muscaria Koide BX008
GATGTATACACAAAGTTATACAAGGCAAAACAAAGGAGTTCAAGTTGGAGAGCGACGAGCGTCAAGAGGTTTCTGAGTTCTAGGCTTTACTTCCACCAGACTGATGAGCCAAGTACAACTGTGGTATTGCTCAGCTGAGGTCAAGCTGAGGATCCCTAGCTAAGTACATGGGGTTTATATACTACAAAGACAATGGGGGACTAAAGAGGAGAACAATGGGATCTAAGTATAGAGTACAATGGAGGAAAGAACAATAGTATGATGGAAGCACAGCAATAGCTGTGCGCGGGAACAGAAAGGCTGTAAGGCCCAGAAGAGAAGTGTCCAAGGTAAATAGATGTAAAGAGAGGTAAACAGAGGAAAAGAGGGGGCGTACTCGTAGACTGTAACAGCTGAAGCTCTTGAGCCACGTAACTTGAAAGAGGCTATGAATAGCCCAGACTGGCCGCGCTGGAAAGAGGCAATGGACGATGAGTTAGCTTCACTTGAAGCGCATGGGACATGGAGAGCTGAACATGCACCTGCTGGGACGAACATCGTTGGATGCCATTGGGTATTCGCTGTAAAACGCGACGCTGCTGGTAATATCACGCACTATAAGGCACGCTTAGTGGCGCAAGGATACTCACAGGTCCCAGGTGTCGATTTCTTCAACACCTACGCTCCGGTCGCAAAAATGGCATCAATACGTACAGTGCTTGCTCTTGCAGCACGCCTGGACTACGAGATTCACCAGGTTGATGTCAAGAACGCTTACCTGAATGGCGAATTCGAGAAGGAAGAAGAAGTTATTTATATGAAGGTGCCGCCTGGAACTGAACTCACTTCTGGGCAAGGCCAGGTCCTTCTACTTCTCCGGCCGCTGTACGGACTTAAACAGTCGGCACGACATTGGTACAGACGCCTTTGGGATGTTCTCCACGGAAAACTTGGGCTGGAACGCTGTCAAGTTGATCAGGTGGTCTTCTACCACATCTCTGAGCAGGAACACGTCATGATAGTCGCACACATAGACGACTTGACTATAGCTACATCGTCAGTCGTTCTAATGCTGAAGGTCAAGAAGGCGCTTACCGAAGAGTTTAAAATATCGGACTTGGGAGAGATCCACTGGATACTAGGGTTCGCCGTTAAGCGCAATCGAGAGGAACGTACTATCTCCCTGTCTCAGGAGTCTTACATCAAGGCGATAATCAGCCGTTTCGGTTTCGAAGACATTCGACCTGTCTCCATACCTATGGACCCAAATACGAGACTGTCATCTGCAAACTGTGCTCAGACGACGCAAGACCACGCTTATATGAGAGATAAACCATACCGTGAAGCCGTAGGTTCGTTGAACTACGCTGCTCTTGGTACTCGCTTGGACATTGCATATGTGGTCGGTATTTTATCGAAATTCTTCGAGAAACCTGGGCCACCACACTGGGCAGCTGTTAGACGAGTCTTTGCATATCTGAAGGGTACTGCAGACGTTACCTTGACCTATGGGAAGAAGCTGGAAGAGCTGAAGGGTTACACTGATGCTGATGGGTCGATGCATGAGGAGAGGAAAGCAATTTCGGGCTACGCGTTCTTAGTTGATGGGGGAGCGGTGTCCTGGAGCAGCAAGAAGCAAGAGATTATAGCTCTCTCAACAACGGAAGCTGAATACGTGGCAGCAACCCACACTGTCAAAGAAGCTCTATGGCTGTGCACCTTTATCTCCACGGCTTTCGGAGAACTCGCTGGTCCCACGACTTTATATTCTGATAATCAATCTGCCATTGCGTTAGCGAAGGATCATCAATACCATGCACGTACCAAGCATATCGACGTTCGCTTCCACTTTATCCGTTGGGTAATAGAAGAGGGAAAAGTCGTCCTCAAATACTGTCCTACAAACGACATGTTAGCAGATCCTTTTACGAAGGCGTTACCTAGTGCGAAGGTCAAGCTTTTCGCCGCCGCTTTGGGGCTCCTACGGGCTTGAGGGGGAGTGTTGAAGTCAATCCCGCCGCTGTCTTAGACATTATACCAGGCGAGTTCCCAATATGGCAATATTTCCTTTTATAGTAGGTACTATTCAATTCCCCTGTTTCTGAATATCTTTCGTTGGCCGTTAGCCAATTTGCTTCCATATTTTGTGGCTTGATACTATACAGGTCGTCTCCTAGTTACCTGATTTTTCTATCTGACACCTCAGTCTTTTGTTCCCAACGACTGAGGTGTGTATATCCACTTATACTTCACAGACATTGTGACTCATGTACTGTAGACCTATCGTCGTATTCTACAGGTACATAAATATAGTCTTTTGTTCCCAACGACTGAGACCTATCGTCGTATTCTACAGTACTTCGTTCCTTTCCTCAGCTTGACCTCAGCTGAGCAATATACAACTGTACATTGGCTCTTTAAGTCTGAAGGAAGTAAAGCCATTGTCTTAGACCTCTCGTCGCTGCTCGCGTCCTCAAACTTGTTATCCTTTGTTGAGCCTTGTTACACGTTGTGTATACTGTACAATTTCGGTCAATTCGTCAGTCACGCATCACGCCCCCTTCCAAACCTGACGAAAAGTCACGCTTGTCCCGCGTCACACAAAGGTGTTGACGAAATTGCAAGCCCAAATGTCACACTCTGAGAGTGACTCAGCTGTGACGTCACGCGTCACATTAGGGAATCACTACATAAGTACTCATGCTTTCTTAATTGTAGTCACTTGTTAAATACAGAGCATATTTATGGATTCCAATAGCTTTAAAATCTTGTTCATATTGGCAAAAATGTGTACTGGCCCTCGAACATTTGACGAAAATTGTCAGCATGTCACAGGTCACATACCAATTTGACGAAACCAAAATTTCGTCAGGTTGGTCACAGGTCACAAGGGGTGACGAATTGACCGAAATTGTACAGTACGTCGGCTGTAACAAGATCTCATGTCAATTTCAATTCCTACTATTGTGAGCTTAGCAGCAGTCAAGTGAAGTCATTGCTAGTATGCTACAAGTCATTACTAGTCATTACATAAGGTTCCAGCTCTTACAGGTGCGCACACAGGTAGGGGCATGCAGGATACCATCATTCCCTTGCCAGGGAAGAAGTTCCCACGCCCGGCGAAAAGAAAGAGTAGGTGGAAATTAGGCCGAAAAAGCCCTAATTATTTGTTCCAAATTTGGTTATATCGTAGAAAGGTTCAGATCTTTGTAGAACAATCACTGCTAGAGGGCCTAAAACTTGAAAGCTCGTTCGCGTCAGTCGCTGCTTTGCACCTCCTCTACCTCAAGCATGGTGAAAGAAACGTTAGTGCTAATCTTCTCTCTCTCTCTCTCTCTTGGTATCTTGACGGTTCCATCTAGCAAATATTACGATCTCCTTGATGTTGCTCCTGACGCAACTGATGCTGAACTGAAAAAAGCTTATCGCAAGAAGTATGACTTCTCTCTGAAAAACATTGGGGTTGGAGGGTCTCACACGCTCTTTCTTCTCTAGAGCACTTAGATTGCACCCTGACAAAGGCGGGGACCCTGAACTATTCAAGGAAGTTACCCATGCGTATGTTTCCTTCGGTCATCATAGAGGAAATGGTTAAATGACTACATCACCTACAACTAGCTATGAAATCCTTTCAGACCCTGAGAAGCGCAAGATATATGACGCTCGTGGTGAAGCTGGCCTTTCGGAACAGGGTGGAATGGGTGGAATGGATCCACAGGTAAGTTATACGGCAATATCTTTCTATTATCAATGCAGATGTGCGTCAGGATCTCTTCAGTCAGTTATTTGGGGGTGCTGGTGGCTTTTTTGGTGGCGGTGGCCGCCCTTCAGGACCCAGAAAGACGAAAGACCTTGTGCATCGCGTTAGCGTCACCCTAGAGGAACTATATAAAGGCAAGACGACTAAACTCGCATTAACTCGCAATATTATCTGTACGAAGTGCAAAGGCAGGGGCGGCAAAGAGGGTGCAAACCGATCCTGTACAACATGCGCTGGTCGAGGTATCAGGGTCACGCTCCGTCAAATGGGCCCTATGATTCAGCAAATCCAAACCACTTGCGACGAATGTAATGGAACAGGCGAAATAATTCAAGCAAAAGATCGGTGTTCAAATTGTAAAGGCAAGAAGGTCGTCCCCGAAAAAAAGTTGCTCGAAGTGCACATCGATAAAGGGATGAAAGGCGGTCAGACCATATACTTCAGAGGGGAGAGTGATCAAGCTCCGGGTGCAGAACCAGGGGATGTTGTTATCGTGGTTGATGAAAAGCCTCACGAACGCTTCAAACGTCAAGAATATGACCTGATAACTGAGGTAGAGATCGATTTATTGACTGCGCTGGGTGGGGGACAGTTCGCAATCCATCATCTGGACGACCGAGCCTTGATCGTTCATCTAGAGCCAGGCATCGTAATTAAACACGGTATGTCTCAGGACACAAACTCTCACAGGAACTAGTCTTACCCACCGCACAGGTGACCTCAAAGTCATACCTGGGCAAGGTATGCCTTCCCAGCGACATCATGAACCTGGTGATCTTTACATCAAGATTTCCGTCCGGTTCCCTGACACTATCAATACTGAGAGCATTACTCAATTGGAACGTGCTCTACCACCACGGAACACAATAGAGAAGTTTGACAAGAAGGTAGTTCTCGAAGAAGTGATAATGTCAGATGCAGATTCGCGACAGCGGAGGGGCATGTACAACAACCATGATGAGAGCATGGAAGACGAACATGATGAAGGTCGGGTTCAATGCGCCAATCAATAGTCATTGAACGGTTTACTGTACACGAGCACTAGATTACAGTTACACTCCTTGGCATAATACCACTGATTCATCAATCCCAACCTGTCTGTCTAGAATTAATAGCGCATTGTCGTACACAAGTAGAGAACAGCAATTCACCTTTGGATCCTGTTTGAATGCTTCATAGTGTGCTCTGTTGAAGATGCTTACTTCAGTCTCGTGTTCTGCAAACAATTAACAAAAGAGCCTTGGTTATCATTAAAAAAACAACTTGCCAAAGCCAACGTCAGCCAGTACTTTGTTATCTTCATTAAGAATCCAATCATCGTGATCAAGATTTATGATCAAATTTGTCGTCTTCAATGAGAAAATCCTTAAATTAGTTCCTGGAAGTGGATCAATAGAGAAAAACCTTCGCGCTGTGAGCCTTGGTGTAGAGTTTTATCGTGTCTATGATTTGTTCGTGGGCACTCGGGCAGATTCTACTTGGTCATACCTAATTGCACATTGCGATATGCTTTCCAGGCTTGCTGGGATTGGATGACTATGGTACGTCTAGAAGTAGGTCCCTCAATCTAGCTAAAGGACACAACACCTTGACGAATGTTTTCCTTGAGCTGCCCGACAGTGATTATTTCCAGGTTGACATGGTGCATGACCAGGCTGCGGGTAGTACGGAATTGGAACGATTTGATGACACGAATGGTAATCGTGGCATCCGACTTGGGGCGAGCTTCGTTGGCTAGCATCTTATGTAGAAGCAAGTACTTTGTATTTGTTTATACATTTACCATTCGCGCTGCATGGAGGAAGAGGTAATGAAAAAGAATCCAAGACAATTAACAAGCTTGACAGAAATAATGGCCTGTACATCAGAGCACAATACTGAAGAAGAGGATCTGACATTATCGCTGAGTCAATTGCTCACAGACAGAAAGCCTATTGTCCTCGTTCTGGAACAAGTAAACTCCGTCGCCTCCGGTCTAGCAAATGTGTATACCGAAAGCCACGCTCTCAATGGGACAGTAGGAACTACTGCTGGGACTGCTGCACGAATTGGCCAATATGTATGCGCAATAGATGAGAAGATGGGAAGGGTCAGAGATGCTGCAGAACACGTAGCTCAGACGATGGAATTGAAAGTAAGTGATGCTTTACTCGTCAATGATTACCTGGAATCATCGCCCCGGAGGCCTCTCTTCATGCCCTCCAGGTATCCATTGAAAATCAAGATTGGGAAGCCGCAACCAGGCACTGTGCTCGTGCCATGTCTGTGCCACAAGAAATAATATTTGGACTATTCGCTGAAACTGTTGTCGTTCGTGGAATGCATGGATTCATCATGACATAACTTGATTTTCTTTTTGTAGCCAAATGCAAGTCATCATTTGCCCCCTCCGCAAATGTTACAAGATTCTAGAGAACAACTCCTTGCCATATTTATCCGTAATTTTCAGCATGCTTCACAAACCCGAGATTCAGCAGCTACAAGTCGTTTTTTCAAACTATTTCCAGCCATCGGTTGGGAAAAAGAGGGCCTAGAAGTATACTCGCGTTTTATAGTGGAACTTATTAGGGTTAGGATCTCAACGGGTGCAAGTGGTACAGTACTCTTTGCTTCAAAGATTCGCCGCTGTAATGAGTTATGTTTACTAGCAATCTCTTCCACCTATCATACTACGGCTCTTGCAATGTTGCTGGAGAATATCGCTATCGTAGTACACCAACATCAACCGATTGTCGACAAGTACTACGGGAGTGGAAAAATGAAACCTGTTCTCACAACACTCTTGGACGAGTGCGACGATATAATTGAAAATCTTCTCGAAAAGTGGGAACGAGAAAAGTTCGCAAACCTGAAGGTACACATGGGCACTCCGCTGCAGGGCGTGAGGCTGAGACATTCAAAAGCTTCCTGAGCTACTGGAGCAGACGACGCGCCTGCTTACCCTTCAAAGCTTTCATCAGGAGACTATTCCTTTTGATCTCCGAGACCTTGACAAGATCGTTTCAGACCTAGCTATTATGGTCTGCCGCTGGAGTCTCTTCAAAAGCTTCATAGCTAGCTCAATAAATGTATGTTATATCTGCCCATTGTACCTCACTAATCTGCATGAAAACATCGATGCTAGACAACATCAGGAGCAACTCAGTCGAACGATCATCCTACTCCCTTTGATCTCAGCTCGACGAAGTCAAACCGGTTATTCGAAAGGCTGGAGACTGCTTACTATGTTCCCTTGGAACTCCGTTACTTGTGTTCCATAATTGATAAGGTTGTGATTTATGCGTGTACTGTGCCCCGCACTTCACTGATGCTAAAAAAGGCATACCACCTCTCTGAATCTAATCGACTGGAGGACCCCACGATAACCACGACGCCAGACGATGTCTTCTATGTGCTTAAAGTGATTTTGAAGAGACTGTTGCCCATGGGGTCCCTTACTGCGACTCAACAGACATTGGAGGGTCTTCGCGATGTCATGGATCACAAATATTTGGGTTTATTGAAGAAAAAACTTGATGACACAGCCGGAAATCTCAATACCTACCGGCCGGATAGACCAGAGAGGGAGAGTCGTATTTCTCTCATTGTAAGCGGACGCAATAGATCGAGCCGCCATGATTCATCCGTTTCATAGGCAACTCTCAATGATCTGGACGTCTCTGGATCGCATTTACTACAACTAGTCAAGGATATCACGGATGATTCTTCTTTATATCAGTGCTATGAGCACGGACAACAAACAGTGGCGAAGCAACATGTCTCGTCTCTGGGAAGTCTGAAGGGCCGTCTAGACTCAATACTGAAGGTATATTTGCTTTCGTTGCATGCGGGCCGTGACTTGGATTTTTTTCAATAGATCGGATTAGAGCTATTATTCAACCAGTTTCTCAGACCGAGGTTGCGGAATCTGATACCCGAGGTTTTCAAAGACGTCTCATACGTCTTGAATGATGAAGCATATTCTACCATGGAATATCGCGAAATAATCAAAAAAAGGTTTATCAGGTTGTGGGAATCTGCCTTGGATGGGTACAAGGTTCGAATATTCTTTTCTTGCCATGCCGAGGTGTCCCATCAATTTTAGGAAATTTTTACCGAACACAATTTTGGACTCGTTTTTGCAATGTCTGTTGAGGCGTTAATTCGTCCTTGGGAAAAGATGGTTACAAGTTTAAGATTTAATGAGGTAAGTTTTTACCTCATTTTTGTACTGCACGATTTTGAGTAACACATATAGCTCGGAGCTATGCGCTTTGACTTTGACTTGCGTTCAATTGTGTCCTATCTCTCAGCGCAAACTACCCTCGGTGATATAAGGGAAAAGTTTGTGCGATTGCAACAAGTTTCACTATTGTTGAATTTGGATGGCGTGAGTAGACTAGTTTATTGAAGTAACTAAGAAACGAAAAGGCGATTTTACAGGAAGAAGATGTTGCCGAATTCTACAACGGTTCCGGGATTCGATGGAAGTTAACCCTTCAAGAGGCAAAAGCCGTGGTGAGCATTAGGGTATGAACAAGAGGACAGTTGACCGCCGCTATTCTCATCGACGCCTCAATGCATCCAAACGAGCTTGGAGTGCTTCATCATCAGATGTCATTGGTGGAATTTTTTCCTGGTCAGTGGCCATCACTGCATTGCGTGACGTGGCTGCCTCTCCTAGAATTACTGGTGTCCTGTGGGCCAATGGTGATGACGATGCTGTGATTCCGGTAGGCACGTCGACAAGCTGTAGAGTGATTATACATAGACTCCAATTTTGCCTCATTCCACATACTTGTTGTGATAAATTGACGCCGATTTCATCGAGGACTTCTTTAAGAACATTTTCTCCTTCCTCCTCCTCCTCATCTTTATCCATGGCCTCATCAACAGCGTCCGACATTAATTCTTCTTTCATATCCATCACAGAGCTTTCCTTCTCGAACTCATTCATAATACGCTGTATTGCTGGCAAGTTTAAGCCACGATTCATGGACCCCATAGCCTATGAAAAATCGAACGTGAAAAAAAGTTCTTTGGCATAAGGAGTCGAAATGAATACACGAGTTGCACCCCGCATTGCCTCCGCCATTTGTTGATTACTTCGTAATGTTTGTATCCGCAAGCCCACAGCTTGTAGCTGGGTTCGCATCTGATGGAATTTCTGTATGTAGCGCCTAGTTCTGACAAGGTCTTTGGCCATGACTTTACAAGCATTCATTTGACCAGCCTTTGCGGCTTTCTTGATGTCTGTTATCAGCTTCTTCTCACTCTGTTCTAACTTTGTTCGCTCGCGATCTAGTTCACGCTGTGCTTTTGCCAGCGATCGTTGATGCTGTCGTAGACGCTCAGCAGGTGTGACAGTGCGTCCGAACAGTGTTTCCTGGCAAAAATTATCACAATATACAACAAAGGTATGAATGACACTGACAATAATATTCATGATTTGAGTGTGTTACGCCGTAGCTGATAACGACTGAGTCCGCAAAAGGAAGGTTGAGATAGATGGCACAGTACGGATTAGTCAGCATAACAGTGGCGGATGTCAGTGAGTAAACAGTTATGTAGCAAACGCTCAATGAGTCTCGATATTGGCTCCCGCTGTTCTTGTTGCGACGCAATAGATTTCTTACCTACTCTCTGCCATTGTGGAAAGACCTTCTGCCAGCAACACATTTCTCCTGACTCACACCTTTGCCTCAATGACTCCGTTTCCAAGGATTCACCGAGCTTGCACGATAGGTTGATCCCTTGCTCCATATCAGAATGCACCAGACATTGCATTTCGTCATACATCTCGGTTCCGGAGACAAGCAAAGTAACTCTTTCATGCGACCAGTGTCAAAGGACATTCTGCGTCTAGTCAGTGTGCTTCCCTTCTCGATCCAGAGCCAGTTTCCTTTACAAAAAATATCACAGTCATCGACATCCTGTCTCTCATCAATGTCCTAAGCGAACACAAAGCTCTAGGACTGAAGACGCCCGCGTACTTTTGGCGAAACACTTTCCCGCTGCAGCTACATCGCCACGCCATCCAAACAAAAATAAAGGAATTCAACAATCTAAGCAAGTTTCCTTGATGCGGATGCGTCTTAGAGCCTTACCTGGAGATCCACAATGCAACAATTCTTCAGTACCATCAAATCAACGCCTCTTCATTCGGATACGAGGGCCATCAACAACTGAATCGATGTATTGGTTTCACAAAGTGAGAATTTGGAATTAGCCATTTTAATTCTTATTAACAATGCAGCAGGACACTGTTACCGGAAAGGTGCTTGACTCACTAACCTCAAAATTAAACCTTCGCACTTCTGATACCCGTGTAAGTGAACAAGCTACTAATCACTAGGGTGCTTAAATAATACGGTATAGCCCTTCTATCTTTTTTCACTGGACGAGACGACTGTTCCTTCGCAACTCTCAATCCTGCGGAATGATCTGCCGATATCACAGCAGGTCCAAAATGATAGTTTGCTAGTTATCCAGACCCTGACATAGTGTAAGCGATACAGTATGGTATTAGCTATCCGATGGTTGAAATGTCGTCATTACGATACTAGAGCAGCTAGACGTCGAAGGTGCGAAACATTCAAGTATGCAGGCACGTAAGTTTCTAAGCCAGAAACTTCCCGCGGAAGTGGCAGTTCATATGGCCCGACTTCTTCCGTCTCCGGAGCAAGTAGCAAGTGGTCATTACGTTCATTTGCTTGTACTCGAGCCGCAACAACTCGTAGTATTTCCGGTGAAATGGGGTTCTAAACACAAATGATAGCGCAGGCTAAAAGATTCGGATGTTTTCGTACCTCGTAATCGGCAACGTAATAGTTGGTACACATTCGCTGGATTTGCATGGGAGTCAACATCCAACAAATATCATATATGATCTCAATGTCAGCAGAAGTAGACTGTAATTCTTCTTCGGTGGCGTTACTTATAGGTGAAGGTAAAGCCATACCTTCTTCAATTGTAACAGTTTTATTGTCTGCACCAAATGCTCTAGCTGCAATAGACCTTCTGGCATATCATGCGACTTGCACCATTCTTCGATGCGGGTGATGTTATATTGTATCTGCATGGCTGGCAGCGATATAGGTTAGATACAGTCGTCATTAGAGGGCCTGTACTAACCTCGCTTCCAAGAGGAGAAATTCCGACGCATAAGCAAGTCATTGAAGCTTGAGACCCCAATCAGTTTGAGCAACTCCGTGATAACTTGCTGAATAACTGATTCCTCCGTATAGTAACTTTTCATGCTTTTCCACACCTTGTTCAGGAGATTAAGAATGTCGTCCATGCTGTACGCAGGTGTATTATTCGTATTGAGCAGGCGATTGAACAACCTTCCGCCACCGTCACTTGTAGTAAAGCCCGGAAGCGATTGACTTTCAATCAAAGCCGGAATGACCATTTTTGACAAGAGTTTCTTGGTCTCGACCATCCAGGTATGATAGATGTTGTACTCCAGGCTATCCAGATCATGCTTGACGACTGAAACAAGACGCTCATAGTCATTCCAATCGAAGGATCTGACAGCATCTTCTTCGCCTGGCCCAATCCCCTGAATCATATCACTTTCCGCCACGCAGATGAAGGATAGCATTTCGTGAACGTTTGACAGCCAGAAGATACCAGGTATGATAACGTCTTCTCCCGAATACGACTGTTACAACATTTAGCTGGAGAGAAGACGACGAGGAAAGAAAGAAGCACAAACCATGACATGTGCTTGAATTGTTTGCATCACATTCGCCAAGAACCGTTCGCTTTCTGTAATCAGACCATATTTCCACATTTCATTCGTGACAAGGCTTATTAGATTAGCCGGGAACAAAATTTCCTTTGCTGCAGCGGGATTTGTTAAACTTGGAGCGGGGATTTTAAGACTACGAATCAATCCATCTAGAACATCCTCTTCCAGCCGCTTGATGTCCAACATAAGGCGAATCTTCTCCTCAGTCGAATCATTAAAGTCACGGTTGTTGCTGATGCCATTAGAACGGAATTTGAGGTACTCGTCTTCGCCGTTATATGCAAACGATGCAGCTCGCGGGTTCGTCATCTGGCTTTTCTTGATGTCATTCATCAGATTATCAGTTGGAGTGCGTAAATCTGATGGGCGGGAACCTCCTGCGGAACTATGACGCCGTTGATGGGGGCGACCAGTCAATTGGGGTCCACTACTCTCGTTTGTTCGTAGCGTAGGTGCAAAAGTTGGTGACAAAGGTGCATCGCTCCGCGAACCACGTGTCAGGGCATTAAGAGCGTTGGTGCGATTTAGTTGTTCACGAAGGCTGCTCACTTCGTTCTTGAGCGTTAAAATAATTGAGCTTTCCTCAATATCACGGGATGAGACAGTAACGGCGGTCTTTCGCTGGGCTTCCAACTGGTCGGCTTGTTGCATTAATTGGTCAGTGAGCTTCTGGATGATCTCTTCCTTTTCTGCGCTTTTCTGCATCGCATCCTGTAAATTCTTCTCAACTTCTAACTTTGAAGCGAGCAGGGTGCTTTGACGAGACAACTCCGCTTCAGCTGTTTGCAACGTGGATTGTAATTGCTTCGTTCTCGCATCGGCCTCCTCATGGCGATTCATCCATTGCTGTAGTTGCTGTTCGAGGTTCAGGATTTGAACTTGTAGTTCCTTTTTTTCTCCTGTTCTTTTCTGCAATGATTGCGTTAACTCCACGACCTTATTTTCAAGATTGTACGATATCTCCTTGAACTTGGATACTGAGCGAGCTTCTGCTCTAAGAGTCTTCAGCTGCTTACGAGCAAAGCGTCGACGAATGCAGGATTGCAAATAAATGACACGGCGAACATCCAATCGAAATGCTCGTCGTAGTAACCTAACCAGCATGTCAGTAAGACCGTGATAAGCGCCGTTCAACGTACATGCCACGTAATAGACTTTGCAGGAGAGTTGCAGCACGTGTACGTCGTTCTTCGATGTAACGGTGTCTCGCCTGTATTCCGCGCACACCTGTTTACATTAAACGAAAAAGCTAGATGGCACAGCGGACCAGCACTCACGACTCTGAAATACGGTAACTCTCCTGACGGTATCCAAATAACGTTTCCGTCGCAAGTAACGTCTGATCCCGGTCTGTAATCGTTGGGCCGATTTTTCGCGACGCATGCGTTCGACAAGCTGTCGAGACAGGATGCCCCTCCACCAGGTCTGTATTCTGACTGCCGCATACCTGATGTCCTTGTAGCGTTTTACAGCAATACGCCTGCGTATGTTCTTCTGTATAACAGTTGCCAATTCGTTCAAACGTCCGGATCGGAACGACTCGAGGGCAGCAAGCATGCCAGCACGGAAAAAAATCTTAGTACGGCCATGTTGGTACATGTCATGATCGGCTATGGTTTTATCAAGAATGGATGAACAAAGGCGACGCAAATCCATGCTTTGGGTCATCGGTCTCCATTGGGATGAAGGTACAAGCATATAATAGCTATGGTTGTCAATAGCCTTATAGTGACAACCAGAAGGTTATACACACCGCTCGGCAAATTCTTCGTAAGTCCATCGTGTAGGATATCCGGCACAGCTAATTCTTATGGTTTCCAAGACACCACAAGCGCGAAGTTGACCCAATACTTGTTGTGGATGAAAGTCCCAAGGCTTCTTCTGGTCATTTGGCTTGATGCAGCGAATATAATGCACATTGGTAACACTGAGAGTCTCCATTAATGCAATAAGTGAGGCTTTAAAGATAGACCCTTGTGTTTGTTTTTTACCGACAGTGCCCGGTCGCTTCATTGCTGACGGCGCATTAGAACTCTGTGCAACGAAAGATTGCCGCCCAGGATCGGGAATAACAGACGACCTGCGCGATCCAGCACTGCCAGAGTCGGACGGAGCAGGTGATGTGGGTTTGGTGAGCTCTGTGCTTCTTGTCAAGTTCAAAGCAGTGTCTAAAACCTCTTTCAAGAAAAGGTTTTTTGTTGCGGAGAGAAGCATCATGTGTTCGTCCGGAACGGTGTCCCTGTTCTTCTCAATGAAGCCTTCAACCTCATACGTAACGTCCAGAGCGTAGTGGGCAATTGTAAACGACGAATTTCCGAAGCGCGGTTTTTTATACACATTCTTGAATTCCAGCTTGGTCAACAGCTGGCTATTCAGCTTTTGCAAGAGCGAAGAGTCAGTGCCAGCTGGCATACGTGATTCCTCGTCCAGTAAAGCTAAAACACCTAGCTTCCCCTCGATGGCGTCTATGCATGGTTGGTTGTCCGAAAAATCAATGAAGGTCCAGTTGATCTCTTCTTTGACATACTCCTCTTGTTCCAGCTTGAAGACATGGGAGTTGAACTTATCTGGTGCGTCAGCCTAGGTTTTAGAGATCAGAGACTGTCCTCGCCGCACCTCTTGCTGCAATTTTTCATTTGCGTAATTGATGCTAAACTGCTCGAATGAGTTCTGACATTGGATCAACATGAATCCAATACAGAGAAGAATGCAATGCTACCTTTTGAAAATGCTCGAAGCCATAGATATCCAACACGCCTATGAACATTTCTGCACGCTCAGCTGCATCACCATTTTCCCCAGCTAAACTTTCGTTGACCACTGCAACTAGCCATTCAAACATGCAGGCGTAAACAAATTTTGCAACACTGTCCCTGACAACAATAGCTTGAGCAGCATTTAACGATGTGACAATCTTGTCAGTGCGCGCTGTGAGTTGCTTTTTGATTGTCCACTTTCTAAAATCTGCAAGATTTACACCAAGAAAACGGGTGGCCAGTCGTAATGAATTATCATCTTCGTCTATATTTGCGTCCGCTCTTGATTGGGTAATCTTGACATTTCCGAGATGAAGAAGAGCAGCTAACAGCCGAAAAACAGCCCACTGCTTCTCCACACTGATTCCTACAGTGGAAAGTGCATGTTGAGTTGCCCGAAATTCCTCTACGTCGTCCACACCGGGAATAAGCATAGATGATGGCCCACCCTGCTTCAGGTAGTGGAACTTAGTCACATCGGTATCCAGACCGAGATCCTTCCGTTCTTTGGTGGGAGCACCCGCACACAGTTGGTAGAAAATATGGTAATTCCGTTCAGTAAGTGGTTGGAACACTATTCTTGAACGTTCGAGGAGATATGTGCGAATGCGAGCACCGACGATCTCTTGTTTCCCGTCAAAAAGGATCTGTCAAACGCATAACTGCTCTGCTCTAAAATTCAGGAAATATTGTTCATCAGACCTGGATGTACTTTCCAAAGCGTGAGGAATTATCATTTCTTGTCGTTTTAGCATTCCCAAACGACTCTAGAATTGGGTTAGTGGCAAGAATCTGACGCTCGATCTCGGATGAGTCCTCTAATGTAAACTTGGCCCTTGGCTTCGTATTTGAATCGGGCGGGTTTACTGATGCAAGATAACGCATGATGAATTTCGCCTGCAAGCATCTCGAATGAATAAATTGACTTGGGTTTAACGTGTCAGTAGTGTCTTACAGATTCTGTCTTTCCAGCACCACTAATATCGATTCAATACCCATGCAGAAAGTGTACAATGACGATGCGCACCTTTCCCCTGATACTATGATAGTCTGCCCAATGCCATTCTTCTTCATCGCAGTGTAGGCATCCTCCGCAATAGCAAAAAGGTGAGGCTCTAAATCACCTCTGCGCCTGCCGTTATATGCCTGAACGATCTCGGGACCATAAAGCGTCACCCGTTGAAATGGATTCACAGCGATAAGAACAATGCCACTGTAGGTATATATACTGTGTTGGTCATAACGGTTGCGAATGGTATGTAGGACTGTAGAAGGGTGTAAGACAGTGACACATCATGGCTTGTAACGCACCGGAAGGTTCATTGAGGTGCGAAAGCGTGGCCAAGTCATCAGCAGTTTCCAGAAGAGGTGGGTTTCTCAAGGGAGGGAGGTTTCCTTTCCCATCCTTTATTTCTTTGCTTGTGGTATTAATCGTCATCTCCTGTGGCATTGATCAGTTAAAGCTCACAGGATATACCTCAGTTATACCTTGCCGCGTTCATCAACGAAAACTAGCCTGATGGTATCGTCATCGGCTTTCGCCACAGAGGCGACTTCTGCGGAGATCCATGCTAGGTCCTTGTCTTCAAACCAGACCCGAGTGCCTTTACTGTAAATGTTTTCCGCCATTCAGGGTATGGACAACACCCAATTGCGGTAGTGGGTGTGGAGGGGTACTGTTGGCGGGTGTTAATGGATAAGCTAATTTTATAATCGTACGTAACCTTGTTTAGATTGGGAAGTTGACTGCCTAACGACCGCAGTGTTCTATAATCTATGCTATCAACAGTATACTTCCCCCTCGGTTTCCTTTGTGTCTAGGTGAGCCTGACCTAGCAGCCTGCGTGTTATACAAAGGAATCCGTTCATACGCGGTGACAATTAAATAATAACTATATTACTACTGGTGATGCAGTACGACTAGAAGATTTTTCGAGTGCCCCTATATCAAGTTTATCATGGATCGTTGCCAACGGGATGCGATACGGTCTATTTGGAGCAAGACGCTAGTAGTCGCTCTCAGTAGAGGTGACTCCAATAGATCACCTCTGTCGCCAATGAAGCCACAATTCATCCTAGAAAACACTGCATGTGCCCAATCACCGGTACTGTGTAGAAGAGCAGTGTATTGGAGGCTCAAGTGCTCTCCATTATCAGCCTCTAAACATCCATCCAGCACTGCAAGCGTGAGTTCAAGAGCTGCAGTCAATATAACTATTTCCTTGCGTTCCAAGTGGCCAATCGTTGCCGAGTCAGGGTACCCTAGTTCCGTTTCTTGTTCTATACACGAAACGGGCAGTGTGCATACAGTTACTGCGATCTCCAAAGAGTCGGGTGCAACAGACATTAGCCACTCCGGGGATTTTTGTGACAGATGAACCAAAACTCCCAACGTTCGGAGAAATTGCGCCAGAACAATAGGATTAAGGATTAACCCAGTGCCTGCACCAAAACGGCGATTTCTTCCATCATAGGAGGCAGTGCGGTACTCCCTGGTTTGTTCGTCTCTGACGAACGACCAAAATCGTGAGATTAACGGAGAGATGAAATCAGCGATTGAGATTGATGTGAATGTGGTTGTAGTTTGAATTCGTGCTTGTCGTTTTAGGGTAAGAACGGTGCCGCGTGGCAAGGTCAGTTCTCGGCCACCGCACGCCAGCGCTTCTAGGGCAGCGAATCGTTGCCCGATGGAATACTGTGATTTAAAGAATTCCTCGATCAAACAACTTCTCTGATATGTTAGTTACATCAAGCGAACATAATTGCTCGCTTACGGTGCTGCTAGGTGCGGGCACGATGCGACTAGCGCGTTGAGTGCTGCTTGTCTCTTGATGTCAAATTGGGGCAGATCATATTTGTCCTGAAGCCCAAGAAGAGTGCTGGCAAGGAGGCTTGCATTTTCCTCTGCGGAAAAAATTTAAGACGACAATGAGATTGGAAAGCTTATAATACTTGCCCATTTCTGTCCCGAAACTCTTTCTGCTGCGTATAAGATTTTCTGCACTATCCAGAGCTACCTCGAGTTTTTCGGCTTGTGTGACATCACCGTCGTTCCCATTACCAGCCAGCAGAACAATCAGTTGCGAGAGATAAGTAGGTACCGAAACTTTCTTAATAAAAACGTTCGGGTATGGCTCCTCCTCACCCTCCATGAGCTCAGGTGAGATTGAACGAGTGGATACTGGGGAAGCATAGCCAGTCAAAGAATCATCCGAATCAAAGTCTATGGTGGCAAAGAATCCAGGATCCTCTTCGGTGCTAGTTTTTGAGGAAAGTTGTACATGGTGCTGTGTCGGGCTTCCTCGAGTATCGGCATCAGTGTCCAAAGCCCGTGGTCCCGTAAGTTTACGAATCCGCTGTGCCCATAACGTGGCTTCGTCATTTCCTTCCCATACATCAAATGGGAGTGTTTTCCCCCCCATTGATGAGAGGATTTCGGCAACAAGCATTCCACACAACCGAATGGGCCTTTCCGTATGTGAAATGTAAGATCCAACCGCGGTAAGGAATGCAGGGGATAATATTATGCCTTGAACGAAATCAGATGCTGGAGGAAGATAAGATTTTGCCACAAGTAGTAGGCTGGTCAGGTCTCTCAAGAAGTCAGGTGCATGCAACAATTTAAACTGCCAACGTACATTGATGTCTGGACAAAGATGAAAGCTTGATATGAAGAGGGGAGTTCCATATATTCAGCACACCATCCAGGAGTGCTTGAATCGCTAGTCACATCGTTGTCAGTAGGTATATCTCGGCGTTGCTGGTCTAACCTTTGCCATCCGAGATCCAGCAAACAATGCTTCTCATCATTTCTTCATCCCATTCTTTATTAATAAGAAGACCCGTTGTGCACTCCCACAGCCGCACATAATCTGGAGTTACAACACCAAAGAATCCTTGCAGGATCTGCGCATTCCCTTGGATCCGCGATCGATCCGATGATTGCAAATCTATTTGCAGTGATGCAAACATGGACTGCAAAATCTTCTGCAGCGTCAAACTTGATGGGATATTTGCAAGAACAGCAGTCCACGTTGAAGAGTAAAGATTCCTATTTGTGCTCTGAAGATTGCGTCGAATTGATGTCAATGTTGTTTGGAAGAAGGAAGGCTGTGATCGAGCGCTGGGATGTGCCAACGGCAGAGCCCCTTGATTAACCAACTTGGTGAAAAGATATGTAATAGCTCGGACAGAAATCTCTGGTCCAGTTAAAGCTTGAGATTGATCAAGGACACATCAAAGCGTACCTTCAGAAGACTGGCAGGACGCATACGCGACCAATCGTTCACATCGTAGGCATATGTCGTTAATGTAAAAAGCTTGCTCGAGGTTTGAAGGTATTGCCCCTTTGATGCTAGCACCGAAAGCATTTGCCACTCGAGAGGGGATGCTTAACAGATTGCGCACGAGATCTTCCCATACCAGTTCATTCCTCATCAGGATTCCTTGCTCAAAGATGGCCTCAAACAATGTATCTATTGGATATTCCACGGAGAGACGTTGCAAAAGATGTACTGAAAATTGGGTTAAAGGGACGGAGACAATGGTTGAATACGCAAGTAGAACAACTTCTGTCACAGGAGCGACATTTCTTGGCACATTGGTGGGACAGAAACATTGTTCCAGTAGCAGATGATTGTAGCTAATTTTCCATGAAGGTGCGATAGATTCTAGCAAGGCCCGTTGAATGAGGGGGATGTGTTTTGGAATGATCACTTGTATGGGCAATGGGCTGACGCTGTTAGAATCGTAGGTATCTGGGAGGAGCCCAATAGATTTTAAGGGGGCGGTCAACAGGGCTGGAAGGCTTGAAGTGTCACGCAGTGATTTCAGTGCATGAATTATGGACGAGATTTCGTTGTGAATGTCACTGACGTCAGAGGGAGGCATTGCGAAGATTCAGTCACGGTCACAGTATTCCTCCAACCTTGCTCGTTTCCGATGACGACGACGCTTTCTGACCACATTGTGACTGACGATTTGACCATTCTGCTTGGCCTCGTCGCAGCAACGGTTTTCCTGTTGAACAATTTATACAAGCCACAATCATTGGTGCATCCTATACTCCTTGGGAGGCAAAGCGATGTCGCCCGTGCTCGCAATCCTGGGGAAAGTGCCATTTACAGAAACTACAGCACCGGTCTAATGGGCAGAGTCCGTTTATAATTATCAATTTTGTATTTATCTAATATAGAGGTTTCAGTTTCCGTTGAGGCTGGGCAAGGATGTAAACATCCTCGCTGATCTCGTGAAACCGGAAGTTGAAAGCCCTCGTACTCTGTGGTCCACAAAAGTAATCTCATCCTTTGAATAGCTGAGGTCAACGCTGACAGCGTATACGCATCACTATCACAGATAACCAACTCGCAGCTGCAGGACCGAGCGGCTGCCCTCGCGGCCGGCCTTGTCCGACTGGCAGGATTACGACCAAATGATTCTCGCGCCTTCTTGCTATTGAATGATGGCATAGGTACGTATTTGCAATCGCATTGTCTTTTTCTTCTCTGTTCTGATCGACAAATAGAATTTGTGCTTTCTGACTTTGCCTTGGCATCGCTCTCTATCATCTCACATACTGTATCTGCTTTGAATTTGCTGCCGTCTATCTTTGAACGACATCCAGCACAAGCCATCTTTGCAAATGCGGCATTTCTCCCTCAACTCTTAGAATTGTTGAAGGGTAGATCTATCAACTACACAGTCATAGTGGTCGGTGAAGTCGGCGGTCAAATTTCCGCAAGCGTCCCAGCCAATGTGCGAATTCTACAGTTTTCTGATGTAGAAAGAAGTGGACGTATTGCTGACAATGTGACATTAACTGCACCACGTATGTTTCCAGATCTACTTTTAGTTTTAACGTTTGATGAAGCGAACCGTTGCATCTCTTTCTAGAAGCCTCAGATGTTTTTACTACATTGTTTCACGGAGAAGAATCTGGACATATTCGAGAGATCCAATTTACACACGAGAACATGATAGCGGGCGTGGCAGCAACGCGGGCATTGTTGCCGTCATCTTCCCCGTTGACAACGCTGGATACAGTTGTATCAGCACATTCTCTTGGCAGTATATACGGCAGAGTTGTTGCCTACACTGCGGTCTACGAGGGTACCAGCTTTACCACGCTCACAGATGGAAGTCATTCTACTGCGAAAGAACGTAGGTCTACTCACATCTAGACAATTTCTTTAGTGAATGTTTCTACAGGGGGACTAGTAAATGACCTCAAGGACGTTTTGTCATATAAAGACTATTCGATCCCATCGCCGACCGTCCTATTTATAACGGCCAATCAGCTTAAGATGCTTGTTTCGAGAATAGATGAAGAGGCCTCAACGGCGCTTCTTTATCCACTTGCTATGCGTCACAAGAAAGCAGGTATTGCAGAAGGATTCGTCTCGAAAGAAAGTTTGTGGGATCGGTTTGTTTTCGACGGTGCCAGAGTCAAAATACTAGGCGATGTTGCTGGTACGTTACGAAGTGTAATAGTCAGTGATGGTAAGTGGGGATGGATTGCTTTGAATTGGACTGATCGATCTTGTCTAGGCTACATTGATGGGGGGTCACAAACCAAATCGCGTGTTGTGTTGTCGGTCCCATTGGTTCATTGTTTCACGGATTGTGCAGTCGCCGGGCCGGTGCTAGCATCGCACCCACACGACCTTCAGGAATTTCCTCTGGAGAAGTCGGAATCCCGGGCGGCGCATGCAGGACCACCGAGTGTGAATGTGGAAGTCAAGCTGACTGGAGTAGAGGATGAAGCGGTGGAGAAAGGTGGAGACCCTGAGGGGTTTCTGGTTGTGAGAGGACCATCTGTTGGACGGGAGGTGGGATTGGATGAGGGCTGGGTAGAGACTGGAGAGCGGTTCAGAGTGCGGACGAACGGCGCATTTCAGCCTGTGGCGTAGAATTAGAATATATTAGAGCGTGGGAATCGGTACTAGCAAGGTGTTTTGAATTTGAGGACGAGGGCAAGAAGCACCACCGTAGCGGTCGAGGGCTGCCCCTTCAATTGTCTTCCTCGTCCTGCTCCGCGCTCGTACTTTTTCCTCTTGAATATCTTTGCTTTTTCTCTCTCCCTTTGCCTTGTTCTCTCATTCCAAAAAAAAAATCTTCTCTAATGTCTTTATCTGCGTCGGACACCAATACCTCCTATTCAAGGGTCCCTCCCTCTGGCAAAACGCCTCCACCTGCCCCTTCCGCTGCTTTCGCCAAAAGGTACTATCCCCCTCTTCTTCGTTGACTTTTTCCTCTTACCATCTGGTCAGGGCAAGAGAGCTCCAACCAGATAGCTTGTCAAGCAGATACAGGCCTCCAGCCTTGCGTGCTCTTGCTCCTGGTTCTCCCTCGAACGAAGTCCCTCCCACTATTGCAACTCCTGTAGACGCTGTGTCGCCTTCAAATTACCCTCCGGGATTCCGAAGGGCAAGGGCTGGGACCTTACCCTCAAATGTGCAACTTGCTGCCCAGCGGTTCGCCGCGGCATCTAGCACACTAGGCAGCATGCCTGGTTCTACCGAATCATTGTTAGATCAACAGCAAAGGTCCTTTGCTCCCACTACTACGACTTCCCTTGCAACATCTTCTCGTCCCGTCCTGCATCACGCAAACACATCACTGACAACTCCCTTAGTGGCGGAGCGCAACAATAGACTGAGGTCCGGATCATTAACCCTTCCCTCGGGTGGGTTACCAGCCGCTTTTGGTTCATCCATTTTTTCCCCTTCTTGGTTGTCATCAACCAATATCAATGGTAATGGCTTTCCTGTCTTGGAAGAGTTGCGTTCGGTTGCGTCCGCAGATTCAGTTGGAGACGACTTTGAACATACTCTCAATTATCTTGGCTTAAACGATCACGAACCCTCTGCCACTTCTACCATTTCTGGGAATCTTGCAGGCTCTCATTCACGCCTTCGCGCTAGCACTGTCTCTAACCCGTATTTCTCGAAGCCTGCTGCTTCATCTCTCCTATCTACACCCGCGCCTGATGGTGAAGAGGAGTATTTTGATGCCTATAATGAGCACCCGTATTCCCATCAGCATTTCAACGAATATGATTCATCAGCATCAGAAGCAGCTTTTGGTCCATCGTCGCTGATGGCAAAAGCTTTTCAGCAAGCCGACCACTTGTCTGTCACAACACGACCCAGAGCCATATCTGTTGGTGCGCTGGCTGATCCTGTACGCACTCTTCAGAGGCGTGCTGATCCTCATGCCTTCCTCAATGACTTGAATAACTCGACTGTACAAATATCTTCTGGCATCCTCAAAGTGGAAAAATCCCCAGCAAGTCGAGGAGCTGTTTCTTCCAGTGTCCATTTTCCCGACGGAGACATGTCTATCATTAGGGGAACTTCTACATTTCTCAGTGCGACTGCCCCTCAGAATCGTTCAGTGTCTCCAAAATCGGAGTCGCAGGTGCAGACCCCAACCCGTTCACTCTGGATCGGGAACTTAGATAGTGCCGTCACTCGCGAACAACTTATCCATGTCTTTGCGCCTTATGGGGCAATCGAAAGTCTGCGATTACTGCCGGAAAAGGTTTGAATTATGCTTAATGTACCATGGCTTTTTGATGTTCTGACATGATCCCTAGGAGTGTGGCTTCGTCAATTTCGTGGAACAGGCTGATGCCATTAGGGCTAAAGAGGACGTTCTCAACCGCCTTGGTGGCAACATCGGGATGCCAAACGGCCAAACCGTTCGGATCGGATTTGGAAAAGCCGATAGTGCTCCCGTTGCACCTGCCAAAGGTAATCCGCTCAATCCAAGCCCAACTTCTCCCAATGGAGCTGTGGGGAAGACGGCAGGGACAAATAATAGCTCAAACGCGCTGGATGCTCAGTTGCAAGCCACGCCTACTCGCGCGCTCTGGATTGGCTCTATTCCATCAACTACTACGCCTGCAACAATACTTAGTGTTTTTAGTCCATATGGGCCAATCGAGTCTGCTAGAGTTTTGACCCACAAAAATTGTGGCTTCAGTGAGTAAATTCCTCTTCTCGTAACGTAATCTTATGAATTCTGCAGTCAACTTTGAGCGACTTGATGACGCTGTCCGAGCTCGCAAGGCCTTGAATGGACGTGACGTACTTGGCAGTGATGTGGGGGCTATCCGTATAGGATACGCCAAGGTGCCAGTGAAGGGTAGTCAAGATAGTGGTGTTGGGTCGGACGACAATCCCAATATACCTCAGGGTATCGGAGAGCTCAGTGTGGGAGCTACAATCCACGCCCTGAGAACTGTGCGGGGAGCTTCTACTATTCCTGTTGATCAGCAAGTACTTGGGGGAGCGGTGGAAAACTACAGGTCCAATCTCCTGCTAAGTATGATCGGTTCTGGTGTTCACAACGCCGTATACACATCGGACGGCATACCTAAGCCTCCTGGCTGGCACATTACTGAACAACAAATGATCATGAGAGAATTGTGTGGAGATGGCGTCGACGCGGATGCTGATATCCAAGCCCTTGCTGGTCTGTCCTTTCTGTTCACTCAATGTCCACGCGCTAAGTCGTAGGGTTTCCGCGTTCCAGAGTTTCGACCTCCGACTATGTATTATACCTCCATTCCTCTGGTGTCTGAAAGAACCCACAACCGACGCTGGGATGCCGCCAAGCTACGTGAGCTGCGCAAACGCCTTGACTCGGGAAATATGTCTGTAGACGAAATAGACCAAGTTGCGTCGGATTTCATGGACGGTGAAATAGTTGACCTTGCCTCGGATTGGCTTGGAAATACTGTAAGCGGGTTCGCTGTTAGCCAGTACTTGAGGCACCGACTACTGTTCCTCTAGGTGGTTCAAAAGCTATTTGAGAAATGTTCTGCCAGTCCCAGATTATCTATGCTGGAACGGATAGCACCCCATTTAGCGACAATTGGTATACACAAAAACGGCACATGGGCCGCGCAAAAAGTCATCGAATGCGTCAACACTCCCGAAGAGGTCTCTCTTATTGTCCAAAACCTTCGGCCATACGCTCCGCCCCTGCTTCTGGACCAATTTGGTAACTATGTTATACAGTATGTTGGGAGCGCTTTGGAGTTCTTTGCCATGGCTAATATTTTTCAGGTGCTGTCTCCGCTTTGGGGCTCCCGTGAATGACTTCATATTTGATGCCATTGTTGATAGGATGTGGGAGATTGCGCAGGGTCGATTCGGTGCTCGCAGCATGAGGGCTTGTCTGGAAAGTCCTCGTATAACATCTAGTCAGCAACGTCGCATTGCCACAGCAGTAATCCTCAATTCAATCCCCCTTGCTACTAATCCGAACGGCGCGTTGCTGCTTACTTGGCTGTTGGATACCTCGGGCTTCCCTTCCCGGTACAATCTTCTGGCGCCTCGCTTTACACCTCACTTGTCCCACCTTTGCACTCACAAACTGGCATCTCTTACTGTTTTACGCATTGTCAACCAAAAGATTGAACCAAATGCGTCGAAGCAGATCGTAGACGCCCTTTTCTCATCTCCAGGTGACCACGTTCTAACGGATGTCTTGGGTGATCAAGTTAACGGGGTTGCCGTCGTCCACAAGATTTTGACGAGCGCCTTCATTGAACAGTCAGAGAAGCAGAGCCACATCGAAGCTACGAAACGCGTTCTGATAGAGCTGAAAGTTATCGCCACTCAAGCATACCGCAGACTTATTGAAGAAGTTGGATTGCCCATCCCAAACTATCAGCCTGCATATGCTAACGGCTTACCGAATGCTGGGAAAACCAAAGTTCCCAGTAGTTATGGTGTCCCGGGGCTCCCATCTGGGTATCCTTCAAACGATCAAGGCTTAGCATCTATGATGGCCGCTTTACAAATGGGCGGCCAGAACCCTCAAGCTGGTCCTCCTCAAATGCAAATTGACAATACCTTCAACGCCAATCCTGATAGACGTATTAATAACGGCGCCACAGCATCATTTCCTCCTTCAGACTCATTAAATCCGCTATTGCGACCAGCCGATGCGCCTAATCCAGTTCGCCGCACGACTACACTACCTACACTCGGCGTTGTCAACATGACCAATAATGTATATAAAGCTCAATCGCCTAGCTTATCACAGACTGGCGGTATTATCGGAATGGGCCAACCCCACACTTCCTATGGTGGCATAGCAACTCAAGCGGTGCCTCCTCACCTCTACCAGCCATACATGTATTCACCTTATCAACAAAACCCTCCTAACATGGGCCCCTACCCTGCCTAAAGGCTTGCTTTTCACGACCAATGCACGATGATTTTTCCGCGTACTGTTTTCACAACGATATTTACAGCGTTTCATCTACATCTAACACACGCTTGGTTTTAGCTTATGCTACTGGAATATACCCCATGTACCACCTGCCGTGTCTTTTGTGTGCAGGGGGGAGAGACAAAAGAGGTTTGCCAATTGTAGTGTGGTTTCCCTCATTGCTAGCGTTAATTAGCTTGTTATCACTGTACAACAATCTCGATATTTCTGCTTGCTGTATTTTGCAGATAGACTATACAAGTTGCAAATATGTTATACATGTGACATGGGCATCACCAATTCGCGATTCTTACCACAGCCCATTCAACGTATTCTGTCATCCGCCACCGATGTGGCTCGGACAAGCCGGTTGCGCTCCCCTCCAGACAACACGGTGGCCCATGGCAACAAAACCAATGAACATGACATCAAATTCATCAACAATCTAAGACGGCTTGGGCCAGTTCGTGTGGAACATAGTGCGCCTCCTGCCTCAGTAAGTCACGACATCTCTCCTTCGCGTGGCTCTTACACATTCGTAGCCAATCTCCAGCTCCAAAACAAGCTCAGATTTTAGTCCGCAATCAACAGCAAGGGCAACGGGGTTGACCCCGACAGTCCCTGTCCAAACTCTGCATGACCTCCTTGACAGGCGGAATAGCGTGTTTTCGAGTTCGGAAGTCGCCGCTTTTGCGGAAACTCATGGATTAGGTCAGACCAACTTCAACCAGCTCATCGATGTCGTCAATAGCCCCAGCATACGCGTCGTCTCAGGCAACCGAGACAGCAATAGCAGCGCAAGCAAAGGATCGTTGCGCCAAATTGTGAGTAAATTATGAATAGATTAGGTCTTTCTGGGTCTTATGCCACGGTTTTATTAAGGCTCTCTGGTTTGATCCAAACGCCAAGCCAAAAGAAACCTAGATCATTGGAATATACTATTACACGATGTCAATTGCCCAGCGTGTTTTAGTGATGAATCGACACTTCTATGACTATGTGTTACATCCACACCTCTGGATCTTGATTGTGGACCATGTTTGTTCCCCCAGTTATGTATATGTGCTCAGAGACCGACCTTGTTATCTAGCGAACGAACGTTAATCAAAAGGTGGAGGAGAACTATAATTACCATCCCCTTCCTAACTACGAGTATGACAATACGGCACTCCAGAAGTGACTAGTGACTCATAGTAAATAACTGATTCCCTGCACGTAAAAACCATAATACAAGAGCGGTAAGGAGTCAAAATCTATCCACGTCGAAAGATAGGTCGTCGAAATGTAGAGAATCGAGGCACATCTCGAAACTGATATCTCCTAGTAATGCCCCGTCGTCCATGTTCATGTGCATACTTGATGACGTCGGAGGAATACCGACCTGCGGAGTATGGATAGCTGCATCGGGGACATCCAAATTCAGATCCAAGTCGGCTCCCAGGTTAAAGCTCAACTCGGCAGCCAAGGACGGGTGTTCGACAAGCATCGTGTTCTCAGCGTCAATGCCCTTTGAAAGCGATTGCCTTGGCAAATTGTCAGCATATAATGCATGAGAAGACGCAGTGGAGGCCACATTGTCCGAGGAATTGACAGTATCGAGGCTCGGCATTCGATCTGAACTGGAGGATGACTGTACCAGCTCTGCGCCTTCACTGCTGAGTCTAACTAAATCGTTTGAGACCGGATGTGAAATGTTTTCCAAAGTAGTTGCGAACGAAAACATTTTCTGGAGATTGATCTTTGAGAAGCGCCGTTTAGCCATGAACGATGGACTGGGAGAGGGTGAGCGGAATGGAGAGATTGTATTGGTTTCCTCAACTCCGCCCTGCATGGTATCTGAGTAGTAATTAGGAGTGGGTTCAGGATGAGGCGGACATGAAGCCATGCGGTCTTGGGAATGTGAAGATGACGAGTGCGATTTCGGTCCTGTTAGTACCGTGAAAGGCTGAGAAAGTACGACCGACTTGCGTCTAGGCAAAGTTTCAGAAAAAACAGCGCCCCGCTCCGCGTGCGGTGCTTCTGACGAGTTCTGTGTTGCATGGGATGGCGCCATCGAACTCGACGCGACCCTGTCTGTGCGTTTTCGCTTTCCAACCTTCTTCAACGAATGGAACATCCTTGATGCGCGCGACTTCAGGGTCTTCGACCGCGTGAAATCGGTAGGGCACTGCTCTGGCTGGATTGTTGGTTCATTTTCGAGTGCACGGCGTCCGACTTTAACAATTTCAACAACGTCCGAGTCATCCGCTACTTCTCTGTATAAAGGGGGTTGCGGGTCATGGTCGTCTGCAAGTATGTGAGAAAGTTTGGATTGATGACTACGGTTGTTGTTCGTACCGGAATCTACAAGAATGAGGGTTGAATTAAAATGATCAAGCTGGCTATGTGCAGCGTCGAAATAGCACCAGGCTGGGGAATGGTCCTCTTCTGGAGGAATAACGAAGACATTTGGTATGGTCATGGTAGTTGAGGGTGAACTTGACGCTGTCAGCCAACTCTCCTCACGTGTTCTTGCTCCGTCAATCATGGCGGGTGATATGGAACTTACGTTTCTGGGCACATCCAGCGGCGGCGGTCCGACCAGAGCACGAAACTGTTCTTCTCTTGTATGCGACCTGCTCAGGGACGGTTCTTTGTGGAGTACGTACGCCTTTATGACTAGCACGATGAGTCCTTACTCAGTCAACTCAGTGGTGGACTGTGCAGAAGGAACTATCAGGCAGTTTCAATTCCAGCCTCAGGCCTACCCGAACGTCAAGGCGAGTAAAGTAACCAAGCTATTCATCACACACATGCATGGTGTGGATGCCTTTCTCTACTGAGGTGCAGCCCCGGTGACGCAACAGCATAGCCGACCATATCATGGGCATCATTACGTTCCTTCGCAGCGTTCTACACCCTCCTCCAGTATCTTCTGATGCTCGCGAACAGTTTTCTTCCAGAACGGTTCGTGGCACATCTTATCCAACCTTGATTCTCATTCTATTTGGTGCAAGGTCGAGATCTACGGTCCGGCCGGCCTTCGTTCATTTGTTCGTCAAAATTTCAAGATGACCTTTACTCACACCGCAGATTGCTATGCAGTACACGAACTCCTGACTTTAAAAGACCAGATTACTCCCTGCAATAACCCAGTGCCTTTGCAAGCAGGGGTTCCTGGAACCCCGGTTGGCTTCCAAGATTGGA
Organism: Amanita muscaria Koide BX008; assembly: GCA_000827485.1. NCBI lineage: Eukaryota > Fungi > Basidiomycota > Agaricomycetes > Agaricales > Amanitaceae > Amanita > Amanita muscaria. The sequence continues at coordinate 40,706 of KN818225.1, forward strand.
ATGTGATGCATCAGAGCGAAAAATGCGGGCGTGACATATATCCCGATGAAGACAACTTCTGGCGCGGTATCGCTACTGGTGAAGGTCGATTTGGGAGAATCATTGTGGATGCAGGTCCCATTTGTCACCGAGGTATTCACGCAGCTTTTCGTGGAAATTGTGTCTAAGTGCAACTCTCATAGACCCCTGCATCGGTTACGCGTTTCGCGAGAATGCTGGCCCACAGCGAAAGATCGTGATCTTGGGTGACACTTCAGATCCCAGCGCAATAGTCCCGCTTTGTATTGATCCATCGCCAGCTCTTCTTATTCACGAGGCTACCGACGCACATATTCCTTATCAGGTTGATGTAAAACTTGGCCGGCGAGACGAGGAAGAAGTATTGTCGAAAACTCTTAGTCGTGGTCATTCGTCTCCCGCTATGGCTGGCGCATTTGCTCGTTTAGTGGATGCACAGAGGCTCGTACTCAATCATATAGGCGCCAGATTCCCTGGTCCTACCGAAGATCGTTCTCATAGAAATTGGCACCTTCTATCTGAGATCCAAGATCAAGCCTCGCGTGCTTGGGGTAAGGGCAGGCAAGCTAAAATTGCTTATGACTATATGCGCATTGTCATACCCGGACGAGATCCCGACGCCAACGAGTTATATCTAGGTAGATCTGGCAGGTATAAAGGTCTCTCAATCAGCGAAAGTACTTCAAGTTATCGTCACCAAGCTAGTCGATATCACCAGCTGGACGGAGATAATAGCACGGATCATAGGTACCGATAAAAGAGGGTAACATAGTGTAAAGATTTCCAAGCGAATTACACCAATAGACATATAAAAAGAAGGCATATCCAACACAGGGTATGAGGAATTGAGGAAAGCAACTAGCTGGTACGATCTTGGTTTCCATATCGTTCACGCGCCTGCAGATCATTCGTTCAGTCCCATTCCGCGAAGAAGTCCTATCTCGTCGTCTTTGGCACAAACAATCACTTACCGCGTCCTGAGCCATGTGGACGTATCCAGAATATCCTTCCGTGTATTTGCCGATCTCTTTGCCTTTGCTAGCACCTAAGCCAACGCCTTGAGCATAGATTGCGGTTTGTCTGCGTCAGAATCGGTTAGTTCGTCAAACTCGGCAATCCATACAAAAAAAGAGTACATTGGATCCACTCTTCCTTCACCATCCGTGCCCAATCCTTGGCCCTCCTTCCACCCCATGAGCTTTAATAGCTTATTTCCTACGTTGTTTTCATCTTTCCCGACTACTATCGGCGGCGGAGGCGGGGAAGGTTGGGGTGGCGGCCCCTCACTCTGTCTCTTCTTAGTGTTAGTTCTGTTACCGTCTTTCTCCGGCATAGGTGTCTCAGGCTGGTTAAATAATATCCGACGTTCAGATGCCCTGTCGCGATATTTAGGAGGTTGCTGATTCGCCGTAACCCCTGCCTTGCGAGCATCTGCTTTTCGTCGTGCTACGTCTCTTGAATTTGCATCCTTATAATTTGTCTAATGACCAGAAGAGGCATTCAGATTAAGATAAACAGAAGTGATGATTGTTGAGCCTTGCCTTGTGCAAATCCGACTCTTTGTTATGGCGTTTCAATTGGTCGAGGGACTTGAATTGTCTTGCACACAAAAGGCACATCAGTGCATTGACATCCGCAAATTCAAATTCACTTTCTGGGCTAGGAACACTGGTGTCCTCTTTTCCGGCGGGAGTCAAGGTGGGCTGCAACGTAAAATAAAATAAAATAGGTATTCCTGTTGCATAGAGCACGATACAGTGACGAAAAATACCTGGTTCGAGGCTCCTGATTCTTTTGCAAGCTCTACCTGTACTTGATTCCATTTTTGAATGTTATCAACCATCTGCTAACAATCGTGAACCAACTGTATTTGACCATCAAAGTACTCGGACCTTTTTGCTTGCAACAGGCGGAGCGACTTTTTTCATGGCAATAGCTTCGACAAATTAGGGGGAGAGAGAAGGATAGGTCCGAGAAACGTACACTTATTACTCTCCTCTTCATTGTCTTCCTCGTCCAACATTCCTGTGGTGCTAGTGTCGTCATCCATCGATATTCCTGGTGCTAACGGTCGAAGAGAAGTAGCTACTGGATCTTCAGACATGCCGTCTTGGAATAGAGTAGCTAAAATACCTTTAGCTAAGCCTTTGCTAAGACTCAACGTCACTGGCTTGTCCGTGACAGGCAGTGTGGACGGTGCAACAAAAGCTTGCTTAGTCCGTGAATCCACCTCCGCTGCAATGAGGTTTAGCGCTGACCTTCTGTTTAAGATGATGATGCTTACCCTTCTTTTTCTTTTCCCTCTTTTCCTTTTGTGTAGGTGCCGTAGCGATAGGCTCCTCTACCTTGAATTCTAGAACCGCACATGTGGAGCTTTCGTCCCAGTACTTCACCCACATTCCCTCAGTACCGCCTAAACTATTGGTCGCCTTTAGGCAAGCTTCATCTCGCTGGATGAAATCCGTGACGGGTTGAAAAGAGTAAGGATGAGCAAACGATGCTGCAACAGGCTTGTCCGATATGCGAAACCCATTGGGATGAAGTTGGGGAGACATTGTCGCTGCCAGTACCGCAGATGCTGACTAGAGAGGCACTTCAGTCAGCGGTTATGGTTGCTTACAATGACGTTACCTGGACATCAACAAATTCTACGAACGCAAAGCCATAGCTCGCCATTGTAACTTTGTCTTTGATTAAGATTATCCGGCGCATGCCCTTGGGTCCCTGTTTTCCGGACCCAGATGAATACAACATGGCTTGGTATATCGCCTGGGGGCCAGAAAGAGGATCCAGACCACGGAATAACAGAAGTGGTGACTGGGTATTGCCGATGTCCCGGGTTCCGTCGTTCAAATTTCCTCTGTTAGAACGACCCCTTTCGTGCGGCGTAGCGCTTTGCGAATAATCGATCTTGACCCTGCGACCGTTGTGAGACGACCCTGCTTCCAGTGCTTTGTAGAAAGCGGCGGTTGCACTAGCACCATGAGAAGCAGGAGGGGGCACTTGTATGAACGGGAACAAAGGATCGACGAATCCTCGGGCGTGTTCCGTAGTAGTAAATTGGGCAAAGCCAAAGCCTTTTGAGGTACCTTGTAAATCCAATGGCGAAATGCGTCAATGCGTATGCAAAAGCAAATACAAATGTGCAAGTGCCTGTTGATCTTTCTCGAATAATTGTCACGGTTTCAATGCTACAGCCGTAAGATGAAAGGTATGCTTGAAGCTGGAATATGAGCGATGTCAGCCCTGTGTCAGTGAAAGGAGAGACTTGGCGGACATCTGCTTCGGTGAAATCTGGATCTAAGCCAAGAAAAATGACATGAGGACTAGGTTCTGAAGGTGTGAGGCGTTTCTTGAAACCGCCTGCGGGTCCTCGAGAGCGATCATCGTGTCCAGGGTCATGCAGTTTGTCCGTTCCAGGATCTTCAAAAGGCTGTGAGGCCTCATGAACATAAGCCTGGAAAATAGCCCAGAATGTCTGAAAAGGTGGATAAAAGATGAAAGGAGCCACGTACTCCAGTGTTGAACTTTCTGCGCTTCCCTTCTCCTTGGTAGTCATCCTCTCTCGAGCGAACATTCATTTTCGGGTCAGGGATGGCCCAAAATTCCTTTCCTTTGTCCCATTCGCGGTTATGAGCCATTGAGGTGTATAGTAGTCAAGAGGAAAGTTGGTAGCAAACAAGTAAACAAATAAACATCGAGTCTTCTCTCTTGGACATGGGTGAACACGGTTAGTGCTACCTGCCCCAACACTTCATGTATTCTGATTCCCCACCCAGGTGCAGTCAAGGTTGGCATCTATTTTGTACTTGCTGCGATTTCTTAACCAGCGTGGTATAAGACCGATCCTGCCATCGAGCGGTTCAACCGCATGGTAGGTTGCCTACAATCTAGCTGCTGACTGTCGTATTGAAAACCCTCCCAGCGCGAAGAAGCATACAAGAACTTTAGATGGACAAGGACTACCGTTCGTACAGCTGTATTGGGATTCATAGTCTTTCCTGGCCTTCTCTACGGTCTTTCTCAAGTTGGCTACGTATGGACTATATTTCCATGAACTCAAGGCGAACACTGACGATATTGAGTGCAGCGTAGATGGGATTGGATAGCGAGACGTAAAGGGGAACCGCTACGTGTATCCACGCACGATTAATGGTGTTAATCATAGACCGCTCAAATGCGTTTGCATAGTTCTATAGCGACCTTACACCCCGCTCCGACTGCGCTACTTAGAAGAGCATGCGCCGGGGCGCGGTGCGAATGATTATCAACAGCGACGTTCAAATGTTCCAGCTCGTCGTCTCTAAATTCCTTTACCACAGCCTTCAGCAGCTGAATGCTCAGGTGGTCTGCTGGAAGATGGTCCAGTTGTCGCAATTGACTCGAACTCGAATCAGGAACTAAAAATGCAGGACAATTGTGCAACATACTCGTCATAATGTTCCCCGATGACAGTTTCAACTGCTTCTGTACATGCCATGGCAGCCTCCTTGCCCATGAGAGCAGTTAAAGCACCCAGGCTAAATCCAGCGAGTTTCGCGACCTCTGATAAAACAGTTGGCCTGACTCTATGTTGACTCTGTAGTTTATCCATCACCTGTAGATGTTTCTTCTCCTGATCCCACATGTCCTACAACAGGGTGAGTGGGGCAGTCGATACTTCATTAAAAGGACAGACTTGGATGAGGGGACCTGTTATTGGATCTTGACGCAGTACACAGAATTGGCCTTTATATATCCAATTTGCAGCCACTTCTCCAGCTTGGTCAACCCTGATGGCACTGTCAAGAACGTGTCGTTGGTTGGAGTCTAAGTTTTGTGGAGTTGTTGCAATTGCTGGGTCATTCAGCATTTGGGGGTCCAGGTAGACAGCTGATGGCTGGGCTCGATGCGAAAGGCATCTTGTCAAGGGCGGGCATGTCCTGAACACTTTGAACATCAGCGGATAGAAGAACGCGGCGTGACATCCTTTGTTACTCTCAACTCTCAACGACCATGTCCTCAACGTATGTGCCAATTCTAGCTTTCTCCTCAATGGCCAGCTTAGTAGCACGACCAGCTTCATTCCTTCCGACGTGATTGACATGTCGAAAGAGAAAGAATGGGCTTCCAAGATAGGTTTGTGAACTGATCGATCTCTCTTGCTTAGCTTCACTCATTACGTGCAGGCATGCTTGACTGGGACTCTACGAACATCGTATTCACCAAGCGGTCGCTGATTGAATTTCTGAAGTGGGGTTTCCCAGTTTTCTGCATTCACCGTCCATGTCACGTAAAGAACCAGATATACAGGCACCACTGTTGATACAAATTACAACACCATCTCCAAACTACCGCGTACGCTGTGTCTTTCGCTATCTTTGTTAGTCTCTGAGCCTTTTTATAGGTTACGCTAAGTTTGGCAAGATACTCGACACACCGAGTTCGAATGACGCGATCCAATCCAGCGAACCTCAAGTGTCCCATACAGGTACGAGCAACGCAGCGCTCAGTGTCCAGGACTCACTAAAAATCGCAGTGTCGACCGATACCCCAGCTGTACAGCCGAGCCGGCGCGTACGAACGGCTCCCGGTGGACCGACGCTTGACATCTTTGGCCCCGACGAGGGCGATGCTTTGGCTACTGCCCCACGCAAGGATAGTGAGCTGTCTCGAGAGGTACTGAACTCGTTGTCTCCTGCTGGGCTGACTGGCTAATTGTCTCAGACCCAAGTGACTTTGCCCCAGGCCAGTGCCGATGAACCAGTCGGATCACAAGTTAAGGAGAGCGCTAGTGTAGCTACCAACTTTAAACCCACTAGGTCAGTCAATATCTCCTTATGAACCTGTTAACTCTCACACCTGTTTAGACGAGTAAGAGAGAACCCAGGGGGGCGCAGCAGCTTGTCAAACTTTTGGGACGCACCGGACTCGGAGCCTGAATTCAAACCTACTCGCCGGTAAAGCTAATGTTACACACTGCATATATCTAGGCACTGATGGTATCCATTCTTTTCAAGGGTTAGGGAACGACCAGGCGGCGAAGATCATATTAATAACGTAAGTATCAACCCAGTGGATAGGACATAGATCTGAAGGTTATGTTTTTATTAGATATTTGATTGAGACTGATTGTACCGTATCATTAACAATTAACAAATACCCATGTCAATATGTAACAAAAAATTGTTCAGTGGCAGAAAAATGAGTTTTTCAATAAAATTAACAATATGGTAGCGGCGAGGTTCGAACTCGCGCGGACTTTCGCCCATTGGGAATCAAGAGTGATCTTAAATCCAACGCCTTAGACCAACTCGGCCACGCTACCGACTACCGAAATAAATTTAAAATTTATCCTGAGTCTGATCACTCTGGTCCAATCAGAAAATTACCTGGCAACACCATGTAAATGACGTTCACTCCTCTCTTATAATCTAGCCCCGAAAACAAACGACCCTAATTCTAAAAAAAATCTAGTCACCAAAACTCCATATTCTAATGTCTGCATCATCGCCGCCGGACACAATCTTATCCTCACCAACCACAATACAGCTCACAGCTGCCTGGTGACCTACAAGAGTTGTAGTACACCGCCCTTCGTCTCGCGACCACACCTTAGCTTAGCGTTAGTCCAATGATTGTTAGGATTAGGGGAAAATATAGAACCTTGATAGTCTTGTCGTGGCTCCCACTAACAAGGCGGAGCTTATCGCACGCGACGGTCCACACCCCCTCTATGTGGCCAAAGAACGTCCGCAATGCCTTTCCTGATTCAATATCCCATATCTTGATGGTATTATCCAGGCTACCAGAGATAAGGAGCGGTAATCTGCGATCGGAAGAGCCTGCCAATTGCCATCCGTTACTGGCTCCTTCTTGACTACCGTCACCGCATTCCTCCACGTGTAGTAGTTTTATGCTTTGAACCTGCCCGACATGGCCAGTGAATTGACGTACGCAAGTCCGAAGATTAAGGTCCCACAACTTGATTGTCCCGTCGTCAGATGCAGAGAAGAGCATCTTCCCGGTGTCAATCTGCGATGGTGACGATGCACTCTCGTTCGGAGAAACAGCTTCGCTACCAGAATCCCACAACTGCACAGCGTTGACCCAGTCTGAATGACCGCGTAATGTGAAGGAGCCACCGGAGCGGAAATTCCATACTCTAATCGTGGAATCAACGCTGCCACTTGCGAGCACATTCGAGTCAAAATTGAGACAGACAACACCATCGCTGTGGCCTGCCAGGGTGCGAATGCACTGGCCGCGCCGCCAATCCCAGACTTTGATGGTATTGTCCATGCTTCCGGTGATCAGTTTGGCTTCATCGAATTGTAGACAACGAACAGCACGCGTATGGCCCTTGAGACAATGCAGCTCGGCACCTGTCTCGAGATTCCAAACACGCACTGTGCGATCGCATGAACCGGTAATAAGTATGGGGAAGGCGGGATGCGATAGATTTTCATTGAATTGAAGACACATTACGCCGTCTGTGTGACCTTTGAGTATGCGCACCGTGCACCGCCCACGCCTCCAATTGCGCTCGACTGTCATTCGCTCGCTGTATACATCCTTCCATGGACGGGTGACAGACGTCGTCACTGATGATTCGGACGCCAAGGGGGCAACTAGATCTGGGTGTTCAGGTGTACACCGTTGTCGTTTGGCTGGCCTCGACGGTGGTCCGATTGCGTCGTCGCCTACCCTCTTTGAAGACGAGGCCTGCGGAGACGGAGATGAGGCAGGATCAAAAGGGGAAGTAGATCGAAGCCTGTAAGATCGGTTCTTTTCAAGTAACGGCAAGCCCCAGCCACACTTTTTACATTTCTGTCCAATATGTTGTTCGCATATGCCACGCCATAGAACGTCGTCATCGGCCAGGGCTTTCCACCGCCGTGTCACTTGAGCTGCTCGACAAAGGGAGATAGCATCAAGATAGCCGAGAATCTTGAGAGCCACTTCTCTAGGCAGAATGGCAAGCGGGTCAATGCGATTCATGTGGTTCAGCTGCTCACTGAGCTGAGACAGTTGAGAAAAGCAACATAACGTGAGTAGTCCTTGAAGGATGAGTGCACGGCGGGGATGAGATGATGAAGAAAAGTTGGACCACACAGAGTTGACAATCTGGCGTTCCTCTTCTGGCAAAGCGTCTAACGACTAATTGCTTCAATCAGATTCTGCGAGTGGTGCAAAGGGACAGAAAATGCACACCTGTTGGAGTCTCAGATTTGTGCCTTCGTCTGCCATTCTCTGATGGCGGACGCATAGCTTTCGTGGTGGTGGTTGCTGGGGTAGGGGCGGTGGTGTGGACTGGTCATAATCAATATCGACCGTCTTTGAACTAGGAGTGAAGACATCCTCGAGACTTGAACCATGTTCGAAGATGACAGGAATGTCAAGATCATTCAGAACAGGAGAATGTGACTGTGGGATTGTAGACTCGATAAAGGTCGCCAATTTTGCAGGAGGAATGGTATCGCAGACGTAAGACGAAGAAGTCATGGGCAAAGAAGAGGAGAGTAAGTCTGGACCATGGAAAGGTGATAGTCAGGGTTGCGCAACATGTCGCAATACAGTACTACACATCACATGCAGATATTTCATTCAAATATAGATCGACAGAGACAGACGAAAACAAAAGAAGAGGAAATGTCATCACTACTGGCTCAATCAAGGCTGATCTTCAACTGCTCGAGTGGTATGGGTACAAAGCCATCCAGAGAAATCGACCGGGAGGCCAGCTCCGGTTCGCAATGCGGCGGAACGAGCTGCCGGATCAAATCTGGTCGTACCGAGAGCTCTGTTGGCATCGGTCAGGCCGTTGATTGTGCAGGGTCATTATGCATCTTACCCTCGCGCGTAAAGTCAAACAATGGGGGAAACTCTCTTCCGTTCGGCATCCTGGCTCCTTCGACACGCAGCTCGTCAAAGAATGAATGGACCATGGCTTGTATGGCACTCAATCTCTGGTTTGGCGTGTATTCCAACATCTTCGATACGAGGTCAATTGCTTCCTGAGCTGTGCGTGGTCGAAATACCTGGGCAAATCAGATATCAAGTGAATTTTGCGAAAGAAAGTCTCACTTTTGAGAATGGGTGAGGTTTGATCTGAGGGAACTTGTGTTCCATATAGTTAGGATTCATGGTCTTAATCTGCTCTCTGGAAGGTGTTCCGAGCACTTTGATAATCTCAACCAATTGGTCTATCCCGCTCTCTCCAGGGAACAACGGTTGTCCAAGCATCAGTTCTGCCATGACACAGCCTGTCGACCATACATCTGCCAAGCCAGCCTCGTGAGAACAGGTACAAAACAAAAAGGTCAAGGAGGATACCGATGTTAGTTGTGTAATTGGTAGCGCCGAAAATCAGCTCTGGTGCCCTGTAATACCTCGAGCAGATATAGCTGACATTCGGCTCTCCGGAAACGAGGATCTTGGCAGAGCCAAAGTCACACAATTTGAGAACACCAGTGGCGGGATTCAACAACAAATTTTGTGGTTTGATGTCGCGATGACAAATGCCGACAGAATGGATATAGGCAAGAGAACGGAGGAGTTGATACATGTAAAGTTTGATTTGAAGCATGGGCATGGGTTGTTTGAGCTTTGCGTAATGACGACTGGCGCGATAGACCGTTTCGGGGACGTATTCGAGAACAAGATTTAAATAGACTTCATCTTTCTACGTAGAGCACCTGAGGACGAACGCTACGAGGAAAGTGGGGGGAAAACACTCACCTTGTCGCCATTGGAGTAGAAAAAAGCTTTCAGATCAACGACATTGGGATGAGATACGAGCCTCATGATTTGCAGTTCCCGATTCTACGGTCGGAAAGAAGGAGAATTGGGTTACAAGACTCTGGAAGATAGATGAAAACAAAACCAGCCTTGAAGCGTTTATCCTGCAGGACCTTCTTGATTGCAATATCCCTGCCGTCTTCTGAACCCCCCATCAACCTTGCCTGGAAGACGACGCCGAAGGAGCCATTGCCGATGACTTTGCAGTTCGTGTAGGTAATTTCCTTTGTTTCGCCTGTTTTGCCATCCGATGCGATGACCTTGACCACTTTATGCGGGTCGTCGATGGCTATTGTGGCAAGGAAGATGAGTCGATCAAGAGCGATTGAGAGGGAGGAGACAGGACGCACGAGATATCTTGACGCCGTTTATTGGACCATGGGTTGTCATGATGAGAAGGGTATAGCAGTGGGAAGATGGATGTGGATGGAAAGCGCGGACAGGTACAACATGGGAATACAAACAGACACTACCGCCGTCTTGTGCTAGGTACAAAGAACCCGTCCGACTGTAGCTGTGCTAGCATATCTCGTGCAATGTTCGCCGTATCATCCCCTCCTTCCATCTCTCGCTCACCACCGTTCGTCCGTGTCCTCCCCCGCGTCCTTCGTCCAATCCCATCTCCTCGCCGCAGTTTCTCAAGCAACGAGTCTAGCACGTCTTCACTCTCAGTGCTCTCCACTTCCGACTGCGTCTTTTGCCGCTGCGCACGCTGCTCTTCTTGTGTCTGTTTACGTCTTTCGTATGCTTCCTTCTCATCTGCCATTAACTGGTTCTCTGCTTTGCATTTCTATATTCGGACCATCCATATCAATCATATCTGATCAAAATGCATCTGCGGACCTTGTATGACGTTACAAACGTTTTGAATATCCCATAAAACTCGGAAGAGGTCATGTTTTTCTCGTCTTCTCCGTAATAGGTGATCGCATCAACAAACGTTGATTCTGCACTGTTGACGTCGTGCACCAAATCGTCTACTTGTTGGTTTGCCTTGCCGACAAAACTCCACATCTGTTTGCTGTACAGGTCTTGGTCCTCCAAGTCGGCAAAATAGTCTCCAAGTTCCTGCCGGATTCGCTTAAGCCCGTCTCGCAACTCTGCTAAACCCTTTCGCAAGTCCTGCAAGTTTACTCCAGTGCAATGTCAGCGCCAAATGCATAATTATAATCAGACGAGATCCGAACCTCTGTACGCCTCTGCCGGTTTTTCGAGCTCTTCCAAAAACACCTCCATCTGCGGAAAATGCTTGTTTGCGGTGCGTTCTAAGAAATGAAGCAGAGTAGTATTGTTCACGGATTTCGTATCAACGAGCTGCGCATTTGCTTCAAGGACGTGCGATACGGTCACAATTGTTTAAGCGTACCTTATTAATGCTGCTAACACGGAATCCAAAGGCACCTCCTTTGATTCCCGTGCCATTCATGTAATTTCCAATCAAAAGGATGAGCTAATCAAGAGACTAAGTGTGGGCCGTGACAGGAACTGTGACGACTCACACTGAGCAACTCTCTGAAGGCTTTGGCGTCCAGCAAAGATCGCCCAGCGTCTGCTAGTTTCCTCGCTGCCTGCAAGTCCCCAGGTCAGCGAGCGACAGATGGTGAACTAAGACCAACCTCGTCCAATAACGACCAAGTCTCACTAAAACCGCACTTGTAAAGCATGCCTTCAACCCGTGGGCCGAGCCTCTTTATCTGTATCAACTTGACCATTAAACGATCGGACGGATGTAGACCCGCTAGCTCTTCAAGATCGGCATTCACGTAAACATTCAGCTTTCCAATTTGCTCTGGTGAGGGTAACACAGGCTTTAGCTCGCTAAGGAAAACGTGTGTGCATAAATCCTGGTCAAACTGTTGTATTTTTCGTGCTATTTCTTCGGGTGCCAGCCTTTTCACCCTTTGAATAAGGATTTCTAGGCGGATAATCCTCAATTGGATTCGTCACACAAGGAATTGGAAAACATACCGACACGTTTCTTTGTCTGAGGGTCCAGGACACTCCTCAGCTCCGCACGCTTCTGTCGAGCTGATAAACCAGTGTGAATACTATGTACTCGACTGCTGCAAGCAAGTCCTTACCCATCAAGTTGATAACTAGCTGCTTGGCCTTGAAATCCTCTTCCATTTCCATCCAAACACCATCCAACTGCAGTTTTTGCAACATTTCTTGTTCCTTTTCAGGAACATCATCATTAAAGACTGTCTTGGACACTTGCTGGTGAGGCAACTTGTCCCATTGAAGCTGTTTCATCTTGGTGCTTGGCGTAATGGGCATCTCTTTCCGCAGTGAGAGCAAGTTATTGCCGAGCAACAGAGAAGCGCGATTTGACCCAGGATTCGAGGATGGGGTAACCGAAGATTTGGAGTTCGATGAGAACTTTCCAGGCGGAGGAGGAGGAGGAGGTGGTGGTGGTGGTGGTGGGATTGCGCCCGCTATGACACGCGCTAAGGACGACCCTGGCCCAGGAGGCGGAGGTGGTGGTGGCGGTGGTGGCGGCGGTGGTGGAGGGGGAGGGTGGCCCGTCATCAGTGGTGGTGGTGGAGGAGGGGGGGGAGGAGACGCTGCATCAGCGGAAAGGTCTTCTGACAAGGTCAGTGAAGCGGTTGGTTCGTCTTCTGGCTCGTGGCTCTTGTTCGATGCCAGTTGTTGGCTGAGCTTCTGAGCGAGCGAGCTGACACTTGTAGGTGCCATTATTTCCACACCATCAGAAGACGGTGTAGATCGGTCGTGTGGAGGGGTCAACAAATTGTTGGCATTGTGCAAGCCATCCGGTAGCGCAGGTTGGTTCTTCTCTGCACGTCGAGGAGAACCACGAATACTGCGTATGCTGGAGGAAGGACCGATAGGAGGAGAAAACTGGTTCTTGCTTGGTCAAGTGAATGTGGATGCGGTGGGTACTGCTCACAATCTTTACGCCGGCAGCCAGCTGCTGTTGAATCTGTTCCTGGGCGTCAGCTTCTTCAGCATCCATAAATTGTGACACTCGTCCATCCTCGTCGAGGAGCAGCAATCCCTTGTTCTTGCTGCTTTTCTGCCGGGTAACACCGGAAGACTTTTCCGGAGTACTGTCTGTGTTAGCGAGGTCCTCGTCAGCTTTGGAAGACTTTCTGGCGCGACGGTCTCGACCTTCCAAGATGGTGATCGTCCTATGTCGTTGGTATTGCTTCTCCAAGGACTGGATCAGACTTTGACGTTCAAGGGAACCACTGTCTAAGTGAGAGAGAGCGCCAGAGCCGACCTCTTTCACCATTCTAAACAGCTCCAAAATCTGAGCTTCCAATTGTGCGATGCGCTCTTCATAGTGGGCCTTTTGCGTGACTAGCTGACCTTGTATCCTGGAGGTGGTCTCGCGGGACTGACCAAGTTTCTCATCCAACCTAGCAACCTGTTCTTTCAGGTTACCCACGAGACCATCTTGACCTAGGGCAATTTCGTCCTCAAGGGCTTCCTTTTCCAACTTTAGCTTCATGGCGAGAGCGCGAGCTTCCGCGGCATCATCTAGAGCGGTCTGCATTTTCTCGGAATCATTGAACTGGGTAACCATTCTCTCAACAGAGAACCCGAGGCGCTGTTCTGCGCGAGCCAGCTTTTTGTTGAGAACGACGTCGGATACGATAGAGTCCAAGAGCTGAAAGTAGTGAACCATGGGTGCACCGTCCTCATGAATGAGCAGGAGATGTTGCATCATTGAGAGGAAATACAGTTTCGCTCTTGTCCCATCGGTCTTTGCGGTGATTGCATTGTAGACCTCTTGTGGATTGTTGACGTCTTTAAGGATCTTTTGATCCAAACATTCACGAAACTTTTGCTGATCCTCTTGGAGAGCATTTTCGAGTATTGATATCTGGGTATCTATGGACGGCACTGCGAAGCTGCGGCAGAGATCTATGACGCGATCGAGACCGGCGGCATCTAGTCTGGAACGATGATGAAGCCTCAAATCGAGGTCTTCGGTCCAACTGAGTATGCCGTTGATAAGACAGAGGTTAGCTAGCTTGAGTACAGATTAGAAAGAGACGAGAAAATGAAGAGGGGGTTTATTGACCGTATACTCGTTGAGAGAGGTGTCCAAACCGGCGCGCCTAACTTCTTCGCTTGCGCCGACGAGGCTTCCCATCTTGCCGCGGCCTGTAAGAGCTTGCTCGAAGGACTTGAACCAATACTCATAACAGTTTTCACCCTCATTTGGAGCGCAGTTTGCAGCACTGAGGGCCTCGAGGGCAGAAACCACCAAAGAGACGGCTTTGCCATCCTCGAAATAGACGATAAATGTCAAAAGATCGAGAATGAGCTTCCGTGTGGGTATATTTGAGGAATTGAGAGCAGAAGCTATTTGCTGGACGATGGCGGAGTGGGTCAAGGCATCTTTGGCACTCGCCTTGTTGTTGAGGATTTGCTTGAGACACTTGGCAATCTCATATTCCAGTTGGGCTTCGTAGTCTCGCCTTGAGGGACCGTTGCGACTGATGTGCTGTAGTGACTGGGCAAGAACGGAGGTGCCACGAAGATTGACGAAGGTCTGGAGCCATCTATAAAAACAGGTCTTGGTTTGAGCAGGGTCTATCACAAGGAGAGAGAATTACAAGAGTGTTACCCAAGTTCATGGCTTCTGAGAGAGACGGAAAGACTTCCGGCCTGTTTGGCATTGATGGACTTGTCTAGAAACTTGCTGATGTACCAATGTGGAGGCTGGTCGGTGTCATGGGGTTTATTGGTCGAGTCCTTCTTCTGGACCCAACGCATGAGCTCGTCACTGTGAACAATACCCCACTTCTGTTCTATGGTGAGGTTGGGGAGGTTTGGGACGCCTGTGAGGTCGCGGGTGCACTTGATATTTTCAAAGAGAGCCTCGATCTCTTGGTCCGAGTCTGGACGAGGGAAGACAAAGCTGTCTGCATTGTGGTGGTGGTGGCGGAGGTTAGAGCCTGAGGAGACGCTGTAATTGGAGAAACGGGAGAAGTCTGAGCGGACGGTGACGGAGGAAGGAGGACGGGGTGTTGGGGTCGAGCGTGTGGGAGAGGGAGAGGGAGGAAGCTGGTCGTAAGGGACAGAGCCCAGCTCAGCGGAGGCCTGTCGTTGTCGGTGTTTCTTGCGGAAGAGGGTCTCCATACAGCTGAGGCACGTGACCGCCTCCCATCTTATCTGCTGCGGCGGTTTGGACGACTGCGGACAGCGACCTGTTCTCTTCCAATGCATATAGACGCTCGCAACGAGCCACGGCCCACAGACATCGACGACCGTCTCATGGCATATCGTCGTCGCAAGGCTGAGTGTGTATTCCTTCTCTTCTCTCTCCCATCTCTTCATCTCCTTCACAGCCAGACTCGCGTTCCCGCTCTTCTCCAAAAGCAATCCCCTTCTGCTCCCAACATTGAAGACTTTTCTCGCAAACTCAAGATCTCCAACTCTTCAACACCGGCTGCCTCAAAGCAGTCTCAAAAGCTCTTTAACCCAGACACAGATCCAATCCCCCTCCGTCGGGTTTCAGAACCAGAGTCGGTTCCCGGCAGTTCTGCTACCTTGTATCCCCCACGGCCCACAGTCGACCGCGGACAACGTCAGCTTTTTGACCACAGGAAAGACGACCCCGTCAAGTTTTCCGCCCATTCCCGCCCTCCCCACACCCGTCCCTCCCCAACCACCCACAAGTCTTCTGGCGATTATGTCTCTGCTTCCTCAATTTCTTCATATGCTCCCTCAGTCGCCTCCTCAATCACCCTCTCGTCCACAACAGACTCCTCTACTTCTTCGGCCCTGTTCGATGGTCAAAGCAAGCCTCACGAACAGTCCTCAAACGCCCTCTCGACTCAACTCAAGCTCCTCTACCGCGAAATAACAGGTCTGGAGAGTCGTATCAAACAAGAAGACACCCAAGACGATTCGGACGAGCCTTTTGAAAGTAGAATACTGATAAAGGGTCGCGAATCAGAAACAACCAATGAGATTGAAAAAGACAAGTGGAATCGCCGTGTTGCAGATCACAAAAAGTATTTTATCTCTTGCACTGCCTGTTTCCATCACTCACATTTGATTGAACAGACTCGCTGATATCATCCATGAACTATTGCTCATTTCACTAGCGCCTACCGTCCCTGCTTCCTTGCGTCAAATTCCGACAAAATACAATATCATAGTCCGTCTGTGGACGTTTGCGTTTCACCGATTGCTTGAATCTCTTCGCCGCGCCTCCTTCACTTCCCCGGTCGCCCTCGAACACTTGCAAGATTTCATTTATTACGCCTACACCTTTTACACTAGTCTACTCGAGAACGAGACAACACTCAAGGACTTTAAGACTGGCTGGCTCGAAGCTCTCGGCGACCTTGCTCGGTATCGCATGGCTGTCGCTGCCATTATCACAGGCGGCGTCGGTACTGGTACCAGTGTCAAACTGACCGAGAAGGCTATCATGGACGCTGCCATTTCCAATGGCACTGATCTTGCCCAATCGACGGACAGCCTGCTACCCCTCACCACTGCTGCAGCCGCTGCAAAAGCTGAAACAAGTACAGATAGAGAGGCACACAAGGCAAGGATTGACGATAGCCCATCACCCAGTGTCGGCGTAGCAGCTGCACGCTTGCTCGACGTCGAACCTGAAAAAGAACTCTGGCGTTCTATTGCAAGAGAGTGGTATGCCGCCGGTCTTTCCGAACAACCTGGTACTGGCAAACTCCACCACCATCTGGGCCTTCTCAGTCGAGAGGTAGAAGGAGAGGAGCTCCGAGCCATTTACCATTTCGTAAAAAGGTCATTACTTTCCTAGTTTACACATACTATCACTTATTGTTTCCCCCCCTAGTATGACCGCTTTGCATCCCTTTTCCACCGCGCGTGAATCTGTCCTCCCACTCTGGTCAGTTCCCACTCAAACTCGTCGCTTCCTTCCCGATGCTGTCGCTTCCGATCTTTTCGTTCTTCTCCACGGAATGCTTTTCACAAACATCCAGCTCGACGATTTTCATTCAGTATTGTCGCACTTCATCGAGCGTCTTGAGCTGGATGGAGCAGAGGAGCGCCAATGGATCATGATGGCCATTGTCAACATTAGTGCTATCCTCGAGTACGGCCGATCAGGAGGTATCTTGAGGCGTGCCAGTGGTATCGCAGCCCGCGACAGCGAATCGACAAGTGGACAGGCTGCAATGAAAGTCGTCGCAAAGAAGAGCGCCAATGCTATGGACATCGACCAAGATCAGCACGATGATGAGATCAGGCACTCCCCTCGTCAGTCCTCTGCCTCGAGCGATTTTCGTCATGAAGATTTGCCAACGCCTTTTCTTCTCGCTCTCCAACTCACCTTCTCCATGCTTTCTCATGTGTTGCATCGGCCACTTCTCAAGTCCTCGGATTTCATGCAAACCGACGTCAACCCTTATCTGACCGTCGTTCTCACTTTTCTGCTAACTTTGATCAAACACCCACTGGCTCTTCAAATTCTCGAACGTGCTGTGCCCTGGGAGGACCTTGCCGCGTTCTTGACTACTATTCCCAAAAAGTATGGCCCCAGCAAACAAGGTGTCATTCCATCTTCTACCAACACTGCCGAGCGAGGAAAATGGATCACCAACGGGTGTGCTCCTCCCTTACCAGAAGACTGGTGTTTGCGGGGTATGGAGTGGGAAAGGAGAAGGGTGTTTGAGCGTGGTTATTGGAAGTCGGACTCTATCACGTCAGAACTTGACGTCCTCGCAAAGGGCGATCACTTTGAGACGACGGATGGGAAAATAGAAGACGACGACAGTGTATACGGAGAGCAAATTCCTGCAGATGGTCAACACCATCAATCCCGGCAGAAGAGTGTTATGAGTCAAGTCGAAAGGCGCTGGGTGCGAGTGTTGCGCTGTGGGGTTGGCATAGCCGAAATTGTCGACGGCTTCTCATGGTCAAATACCTCCAAGTCCTGGAAAGTGCAGGGCAACCTGTTGGAGAAGGTGAGATCGTGGAGAGAACTGGATCAAGCGACAAAACAGGAAGAAGAGGAAAGAAAGAGTGGACGAAGATGGGCAGATGAGTCGATGGACGTCGACGACGATGACGCTGCCGAGTCTGAAGAAAGTGAGGATGACGAGAATGATTCTGAGGAGGTGAAGGCTCTAAAGGTAACGTCCTCACGAAACAATGTGTCTATCATTTTTCGAACCTCTCGTTTTAGGCTCGTCGACGATATCTCCGAAGCCTTCTACAGCCTGTCCAGCAGGACTATGACACTTCGATTGTGAGTAACCACAGACCACGCCAGACGGAAAGAAAACCGTCTCGTCCTCCGCTTTGCGTGGTCCCTGGTTACACGATTCTCGTCGTCGACACCAATATCCTCCTGTCATCCTTGTCGCTATTTGCGTCCCTTATTGAAAGCCTCAAATGGACAATCGTCATCCCTCTCCCTGTCATCATGGAGCTCGACGGCTTGTCATCCAACACCTCTGCCCTCGGCGAAGCGGCACAGAGCGCAGCTGCATATATTTTCTCACATATCCGTACACATGGCCTCTCCCTCAAAGTGCAGACTTCAAAAGGCAATTATCTCACCACACTTGCTGTGCGAACAGAACAGGTGGACTTTTCTAATCAAGGCGCTGACTGGGGGAGATGCATGGACGACCTCATCTTAAAGGCTGCTATTTGGCAGGATGAACATTGGGTGGACCGGTCACAATTACTTGGCCAAAAGAATGAAGACGGTTCACCGGGCGCAGCAAAGGTAGTCTTACTCAGCCTGGACAGAAATCGTGAGTGTCCCACTAGTGTCAGTTGGGTGTCAGCTTTCTAACAAAGAATTGTCTAGTCCGCTTGAAAGCGCGCTCGCGACAGCTCCTTGTGGCCAGCGAAAAGGACCTTGCCGCCATCCTAGCGAAAGGGAAATAGCGTCCGCGGCGACAATCCGAATTGTTTTTCACTCGAATTTGGGACCACTGGACCAGCAGTTTCTCCAAGTCAAGAGTTCAAATATCAAACGGATCTCTGGCTTTGCGGTATGATAAGTTGCAAAGCCAGAGCTCAGTTTGATGTTTCTTGCTTCGCAAGTGGCAGCCATTTGGATTGTCCATATGTGGCATGCCCAGGCGCCTATTCGCATAGGACCGCGATCCTCATTTCGTCTGGGAGCTGTTGCCCCTGCTGCATGACGTCTAAACTCATAGAAACCTTCATAGTTCACCGTGCTGGGTGCATCCTCATTTACACAGTGGACATGTTTTACATATCATCTCTAGTAACCCTCATACCCTCTTTCGTTATTTATTGGATACCGCCTATCTTTTTGTACTCATGTAATAGGATTGTACATCTAATGGGAATTCTCAACTAAGCCATCCTCCTCAGCGTTGGGTATGACCTCGTTCATCCTAGATGCATTCGGTCCTTCTGAGAGGGCTATATATTGCTCCCCTAGTTTTGCCGCTTCCTTCTCTTGTCTGAATTGTCGAGGAAGGAGCACAAGTCCTCCCACGTATAAGAGAAGCACTATCTGTGACTGTGTTGAACAAGAGGCACCAGCTACGATAGCGACACACGTACCAACGAAGCAGCTTTCCAAAGAGCAAGGTATGTTTTCGGTATCGACCGACCAGTTTTGGCTTCCCATTCGTACAAACCACCCTTGATCTGTCGAATTTGTTATGGAATCAGAAAAAACC
This sequence comes from Amanita muscaria Koide BX008, assembly GCA_000827485.1. Lineage (NCBI taxonomy): Eukaryota > Fungi > Basidiomycota > Agaricomycetes > Agaricales > Amanitaceae > Amanita > Amanita muscaria. The sequence goes on from KN818225.1 coordinate 60,145, forward strand.
CATGAAAAATCGCCTTACTTGAAAAATCGCTGAACCAATAATAACGAGACCCACAGCGACATGAATGTAGTTGGGGATTGGACGAGGTGATGGCTTGTCACTTTTACGTCTTTGAAGGTGGATATATCTTCCAAGCCACACTTGCACGTAAACCATGACTAGAATGAACAACCCGTAAACCTGCATCCAAAGAGCATCATTGGTCGTTTGCAGCTCCTCAACAAAATCCTCCTACTTACCTGATGAGGATCTCTCAAGTGGACACCACCATTCAGGAAAACAGCCGTCGGCCCTAGAATCGTGCCCATCGTAATAATGGGAAGCCCGACGAACATATTGCATAGCTGATGCACCTTGAACCATTTCGACGTAAAGGTCCTCGTGTAACGAGCCACCAAACCTCCAGTTGGCAGGACGACGAAGAATCCGAAAGAGACAAGTACGCCATGCAAGAATATCACTCGCTCATGTCTAGTCAAAGGTACTGAGGTAGGGCTTGGGTCACTACTAGCAGGCGAACCAGTGTTGGAGGGCGAATCACTGTTGTGGGGCGACGAATCGCTGTTTTTTGGACTCGATCCAAAGTTGAGATTGAGCACTCCTCTGGCATTGTGGTATTGCAGGCGAGAGGAAGGATCGCTTGACGACGGCCTCTGGCGAGAATACGCCCAGATGATACTGTGATGCAATATCCTGTCATTGAAATCCGTCTCATTGACAGAAATCTGGAACGTAAATGCCGTCGCGTCAGTAGTAGAAGGCTGCTGTGCGATTAACCAACAGAAATAAAGACATGATTTGATACGTACTGCCGACTTGCTTGCCTGAACTAGCGCAGCGCTCCATAGTGGTGCTGCGGTTGGCTGTGGTTCAGAGTATGCTTTCGAGTACCTTTGAGATAATGTCGTGGTTTTATCCTCGTTGTGCCACATAACTACCATGTGGGTGTTAACCATCCCTTGACCGAACCCTCTTTTGCAAATCCAGCGCAGTCCATCGAATGAAACGGCGACTTACAGTCCCATCCACCCAACTGAGTCTTTCACTTGTATTTCATCTGTGATGTTTATTTTAGGTCACAAGTCTTTCACCATACACGTGGACTGCTTACATGTCAACGAGCCTGCGACGTACGTTGCATTCACGCACACTTGTTGGGAGCATGCAGGGTCACTTTCCAGACTATAAGTTAACCAAACGCTCGAAAAAATCCAGCTTAGAATGAAGAATCGCTGGATGAACATGGTCAGGGACTTGAAGACTACGGACCTCGGTTTCAAATTCTTACTAAGGACTCGGATGCTGTGCGGATTGATTGCTTCTACTTTTTTCTATAGATATCTAAGTTGTACACGATCACTCATAGATCCAAGACTCAAGAGCACTGGAATATTGGACAACACCCTCCGGGAACCAACTGAAACGGGGTTATTTGAAATTCCGGATTGATCGGTGTGTAATCAACTCACAGCTGGATCTCTTTTTCAGCATTCTCGACAGAGTCGGAACCATGACAGATATTGCGTCCTACAGCGAGGGCAAAGTCTCCCCGAATTGATCCTGCGGGTGCAAGTCAGTAAAAACGACACGTGATTTATAGGATGCATTTACCAATCGGGGAGGCCAGGGGGTTAGTCGCACCCAGCATTACCCGCCCAGTCTTGACAGCATCAATCCCTTGCCAGACCATGGCAACTACAGGACCGGCAGCCATGTACTTGATCAAGCCAGGGAAGAAAGGCTTTCCCTTGAGATCGGCGTAGTCTGCATAAGTAAAATGTCAGTGTTATCACGAGGGCGAGGAGACCCAGAATTACGCTGCTCAAGATGACTCGGTGTCGCATGCACGAGTTTCAAAGCAATAAGCTTGTAACCTCGCTCTTCGAATCTGGCGATGATCTTGCCAATGAGCCCGCGCTGGACACCATCTGGCTAGAAGAAGGTCAGATCACAGATGGAGCGAAGACGAGAGAGAGAAGAAAACCTTGATCATAATATATGTGCGCTCGTGTACCGACATGGTGAAAGTGGACGGAGAACTGGGGAGAGGGGAGGACCAGCTATTGAGCTTTTTATTGATGATCTTGGATGATAATCAATCCCGCTGACAAATAAATGCAAATACGGCCGGAAAGCACCGGAGCTCGCCATTACTTTATTTCGCAATAATACTGTACCCACCATGGTCTTTGGTTCCCTTGGTCCCTCTCTCGCTCCTTATCTCAAATCCTCGCGCACCATTTACGGATGGATCAAACCAATAGCAAACTGGTATGCAAAAGCTTCGGGCTATCAGAAGTATGGCTTCAAGTATGACGATCTCTGTGGGTGTAGTCGGCTTTTGACAAGCATGCCATATATAACGTTCTTGTCCAGTGATTGAAGAAAGAGACGACGTGCAGCGAGTATGACAGGCTCTCTGGAACCCTGTTTTTTTGCTAACCAATATAGGCTCTTACACGGCTAACACCACGCGAGAAATATGACCGCGCTTTTCGTCTGAAGAGAGCTTCGCAAGCCAGTGTGCTGCATACGCCTCTGTCACAAAAGGAATGGACCAAGAGGGAAGAGGTAACTATTGTTTGATGTACGAGTTTACAAGTTTACTGAAAACTGCTCAGGATGTTCGCTATCTCAAGCCTCATGTCGTGGATGTTTCGAACGAGAATGCGGAGAGAAAGAAGTGGGATACGCTCGTGTTAGAGAGAAAGTAGTCTACGGGGTATGTGAATAATAGACACTAGCATATCAAATATAGAGGCGTATTCCTTCTCACGACCATGCATCCTCAACTTTCGGAGAAAAAACTAGGTATGGTTCACCTTTTCTGTTCGCCATCCATGTTCATCCGGTTCCAGTGTGTCAAGAGTTCATAAAGGCATTAGAAGAGTGCCACGCAAGTGGTTGGTCACGATTCACCGGAGCATGCAATAAACACAAGGAAGAGCTGAATAACTGTTTGCGCGCAGAGGTGAATTGGAATGTCATGAACATCTGTGACTTGCTGATTGTTGCACAAACCAGCGATCAAAGAAGGCAGCCGCTAACAGAGAAGATTCAAAAGCTCGAAAAGCTAGGGCAGAGCAAGCTTCCAAAGCGTTCTATGAAGAGTGACTAGACCATATCTCGAACTTGTCCAACATCTCAAACCCAGTACTACATTACTATCGCGCGGACCACTAGCTGGAGCATGCTACACAGGACATTATAAATTGGGCTCTACCCCGCATTCCGCTGGATCTGCATAAACCAAGAGACAGCCTTGGCATTTGCTGTTCTGAACCATCGTGCGCCAAACCTCCTGGGCAATTCGGCACCATTCCATTGATCCACAAGACGTATTATTTTCTCGTCTTTGTCAAGTTCGACAACAACGATGGAGTCTATGACCTTGACCCTGATAGTGACGAAGACAACGAAGAGCTTGCACAGACCTACCTTTGTAAATTTGAAGAGGTGACTGGTATATTTCCGAATCTGGTGAAATATCAGTCGATTGGGAACATCAGTAGAGGACATGATGCGCAGAGCAAGAGTCTCCGAGCGAGACATCATCTTAGACTGCTATGGTGTCAAGACAGCTTCACCTATGATTGATGCCAACATACCAGTGCGAACCACTGCATCAAGTAAGAGAGATGAAAAGTATTAGATATAGGAGATTATACCAGAGCTGCGTATTCCTTGTATCCTCTGCATCGACAGAGCGGAAGCTGCAGCACTCCTCAGTAATCGCTAGATGGTTTGGCTGGTTATGTAGATACCTCGAACACTGCATCATGGCTCCAGGAGCGGTCCAGGATTTCGTAACTGGGCCGACAACAATAGAGTTCGTGGAGATCATCCAGAATACGCTGGTGAACTAGCTTGATGTCAATGGTGCTCTCCCGCCCTGCAATGCCAAGGCGTTGAGAGGCCTCTGACGAGTGGGATACCACCTGTGCGCCTGAATAGTGGGAAGCACAGGCAAGCGAATGATCAAGTACTGGGGAGGGGATGGATATCAAGGGGGTATGGTGAGTTACCAGTGGAGGAAGGGACATGGATTTGGCAATGACGTAATTGCATAATAGATGAATGAACGTTACAAATATTTATTACTGCCCGTTCTGTCCTTGCCACAGTCCATACGACTTGCCTGGTACCGTTTGCCAGAGACGAATCGTTCCTAGTTTTTGAATCATGTTCAGTTGCTTCATTTGCTGAACTACTTTCCTTACCGTCCTCTGTCGAACCTTTCGTTAGCCAAGTCGCTTGAGATTGTAATCGTACACCTACCGCTCCCACTAGCGTACATCTCTCCATCAGGGCTGAACTCTACACAGTGCACTGGTCCGTGGTGGCCCTTATAAACCTCCCTTTCTTCTCCGTCCATCCCATGCATTCGTACCCATTCATCGGCTAAATTTCCTGTCACAAACCGGTCTTGCAGGGTGGGGTGGATCGAGGCCGAAGAAGGACAGTATGGCAGTGTAACACTGAACGATGGCGAGCCATCTTGCAACTCGGGAATGAAAGTGACTGTGTGCCCCGATGTCACGACTAGCCGCTTGGTCTGGGGAGACAGTTCCATTGAAGTTATGGGATCCCGAAATCGGCAGGTTTCAATCATCCTTCTTGTCCTCAAATCCCACCATCTTATTGCAGTGCTCGTCAGTGGTGTCCGGGCATATACCAGGAAGGAAGAGACTACTTAATCTGTCCATCATCTCCTGCACTCACTCCCACTTGCTCCCCAACACATACCACACTCTTGATCACTCCGTCGTGTGTTTGCACAGAATTAGGATCGTTCAACACGTCTGGCTCCGCATCGGACCTGTTGAGATCAAAGATTCGCACTTTCTTTTCTTGTCCGCCTGTCAGGAGATGCACGGATGAAGGCGATATTGAGACAGTCCGGACAATGTGGTTATGTGGAAATGAGTGGAGCGACTGCCCACTATATGTATCCCAAATTTTTCTGCGGTTATTGTAAATCAACAGTCTATTCAAGGAACCGATGTGGGAGATACGAACGCGGTAAAATCAGCACTGCCTGTCGCTGCCCTCGACGTGTCAAGAGACAACTTTGTGCTCCAGACGGCGCCCTTATGGCCTAAGAATGTGCCGATCCAATCGCCGGTCCATTCTCTCAACATCGGATTCCCATCTTTACAACTTGAGACCAGCAAGTAGGTGCCATCGTCTTGTAGGGAAGAAAAAGAAAGATGAGTTACAGGTCGTGTGTGACCAGGAGCTACAAGAGGCACTGATTTCACGGGAGTTGACATGAACTTGAACAAAAAGTGAGGTCGTAAGTCGTGATTTAAGCGCACTGCGCCTGAAGGGTGAGCCGAACAGAAATGAATGGGTCTTTGGGACCGCTTGCCACGATTTTGTATTGCCTAATCCAGTACAACTAGCTAATCTGCCCAGCTACCTACTAATCCCTTCGATTCTAGCTGAGGGGCAGCGTCCTCAATCTTTACTCACGTTTCTTTGGGTATACTTTTAATATATCCTAAAAATTGCTCTCCATACAATCTGAATTTGGTATTGACCATATCGTCGAGGTTGACTTCGTCCACCCTGTCAGCCAATGCAGATCTTATTGTTTCCTTGAATTGTGTGCTATCTAAGCAAACGGAAGCGATCAGTGTATGACTTCGCCAGTAGAATTGGTTCTTTACCTCTTGGGCGTGTGAGGCTAAGCATCTGCAGAACCTCGTTGTCAAAAATATCCTCCTCGTTCATATCTGTCTCTGTTGCAAGCTAGAGATGGGCACAAGGATGAAGCACTAGCCTCGAACAAATAGGCGCGGGAATACTTACTGTCATTCGCAAGTCGCAGAGACCGGTATAGATCTTCTCGGGATCAATGAAATCGTTCAGCGGATCAATGTCAACATCTTCGACTTCATCATGAAAGGGGCCATAATCTTCTTCGAAAGCTTCGATGGCATCTTCAGCGTTGGGTCGCACGTTCTGATTCTCCGGCCGGCGCAAGTCAGCGTTCTCTACGCGACGAGGAGCCTGCTGGTTTGCTTTCCGGCTTTTCGATTCCCGAGGGCGCCAATCGATTGCAACAGTGAGCTTCTTGGATAATAAATCTTGGGCGAGTGGTCCTAGCTGACATTCAATCAGTGATTGGAATCAGGAAAGCGGTCGACGCTTCGCACCTCAACATAACTACTGTGGAAACCATTGCCATGTTCAACACTGAAATGGGTAAGGATATCGAGCGAGACCAAACGCTGCAGCATAAGTTCAATCTGCTCCCTGGGCAGATCGTGTGCTGAGCCATGTGCAGGCAGGTTGTCAAATCCCCGACTGACGACGTTATTGGCCTTTGACCCGGACAAGATACACTTGCACATATCAAGTGTAATGTTCTCTTTGCGCTGACGAAGAGTCCCAACCACTTGAACTGCAGTTATGGCGATAGGTGTAAGATCCTTCTGCTCGACGGGCCCTCCATAACTGCAATTGTCGCATTTGGATCCGCATTCGGTTTTGTCGAATTTCTCGCCGAAAAATTGGAGCAATTGAACTCTCCGGCAATCCGAAAGATTGGAACAATACGCTACGACTTTGCGGACTTCACTCAGCTGACGGTCGATGGTCCCTTGCCTTTGGTGAAGCGGTTGCCCATCCTGTCCCTTCTCTATGATGCTTTTGAGCGAAAAAAAGTCAGAGAATGAATAATCTAGCACTCGTTAATGGGTGCAGAGAATTCGGCATATCTACGCTTACAGAGCAGACAATCTGCGGGTTTTCCATCACGTCCTGCGCGACCTGTTTCTTGATAGTACCTTAACACGTTTTTGCAGTCAACCTATTTCAGAGATGAACACACTCACCCATCAAGCGACTTAGGCAAGTCATGATGTATCACGAAGCGCACTAACGAATCCACCGGTAAGGGACTCGAGGACCTTCATGTTCAATGTAACTTACCATCTGCTTTGTCAATTCCCATTCCAAAAGCGATCTGCAATGAACGTCTTTACAAACCACCTTGCTTGAACGAAACGCTTACAGTCGCCACAATAATGCTGCATCGCCCAAGCCTCCACTCACTAAGGGCTGTGTCCTTTTCTTCCGCAGTGATCCCCGCATGGTAGTGGCGCGCGATCAGACCGCCTTCCCTTAGCTTCTTAGCCACCTTCTCGCATGTTTTCCTGGCCAAACAGTAAATAATACCAGTCTTGTTTGCGTGTTTCTCTTTAATGTACTTGATAATGTCCATGAGAACGGTAGTTTGTCGTTTGTTGGTAATGGTATAAATCAAATTCTTTCGATTGAAAGAAGACTTGAGAAAGACGCAATTTCGCAACTGGAGGCGCTTCTTAATGTCGTCTACCGTGGCATGATTAGCAGTTGCCGTCAGTGCCATTATAGGGACATTGGGATATTGAACACGAAGATCAATCAAGTCACGATACTGGATAAAAATATTAACGGTGCTCAAACCATTGGATTTTTACACGTACAGCATCCCTAAAATCTTGTCCCCACGTCGTTATCACATGGGCCTCATCAATAACGAATCGGGCTAGGTTGCTTGTGTTGTACAACTGGGTGATTATACTTCGGGTAACATTGCTACCCTTCAGCTTCTCTGGTGTGATATACAGCAATCGAGGTTTGGATGGTGAGCTAAGGCGTTGCTTCGCCTCGTTGTTCGTAGTCTCCGAGCTCCACTGCACGACGTCGATTTCTTTCCGCTTCAGAGAATCAACTTGGTCATTCATCAAAGCCAAGAGGGGGGAAATGACCACAGTCACGCCTCGAGTTTTTCCACCATCGCAGATAGCAGGCAGCTGGTAACACAAGCTCTTTCCTCCACCAGTGGGCATCAAAATTAGCACGTCGCGTCCCTCCAAGGCTCTGACAACCGCCTCCAACTGGTTTTCGCGAAATGAAGTCAGCTTGAAGACTCCTCTCAGTTTACGTATAACCTCTTCATAATGATGACTGTGTCGAGGGTCCCTTTCTTTTTTTTCCGGTTGGTGAACTAATCAGTCGTGAGTTAACCTGAAATGATAACAACATTATCTGGTTACCCTCGTCCAAAATTTCCCATTCGTCCGGTACATCGGGTGTGAGGTCGATTTCCAGGTTGTAATTCGTTGCCGTCACGTTGTAATTTGTTACTGTTGTGCTAGTTGTGCTCGGAGGTATCTTCGGAAAGATCTCCAATGCTGGAGCAACGACGTCAACATTAAGTGGTGTTGGGACTATTGTGCATGAGTTCGTTGTAACCCGATCAATCCGAACAGAGCCTTGCGGAGCCGCGGTATTTTTCCTTGAATCCAAAACCTCCGTTATGTTCTTGATACGGTCAGACATGATGTTCCTATGACAAATTGAGTTCACAGCTGTTGAGAGACATTTCCCAGTACCTGATTCTTTCAAGAATGACAATATCTACATCGTCGGAAAGATTACTATAATATCTCAAAACAGCATCCGTTACAGAGCTTTGCAACTCTTGATTATGACGGAATAATTTATGCAGAGTGTCATTAGATTTCTATCATGGGGTTGGTCAGTCGGCACAGGGGAGTAGATGGACTCACTCCTAAAAGATCTGCGTGTTCGTTTATTCCTTCAGGCTTTGTGGTGGGACTAACATCGGAGACTTCTTTATTCAGCTTTGCGAATGGGTTCCTTTCAGAAGTTGGACGAGGAGTTGTGCAGATTTCAATGTCACTATCTGCACACTCAACAGGAGTCTGCCTCTCGATTCTTGTTTTTGCTTTGTTGCTCAAGTTACTGCCAGAAGAGAGAACATTTTCTTTATTTGTCGTGTCCTTCTTTAGGCGTTTCGGCGACTGTGGTGACGAGTCGGAATTTACAAAATAATCGGGAGAACCACGTTTAACGGCAGTGCTTATTGGGGTTGCTGGAACAGCCGTGCAAGAGTTGTTGACTATTACATTACGGCTTGAACTAGCATGTCCAATGGCATAATGTTGTGACCCCACAGCTAGAGGTGCGGATACCGACTGGGAGGATGGGGTAGCTGCGCATTATCAGCAGAGTATCTTGATCTTTAAATGTACCTACGGGAAATTATAGTCGCAGGCTTGAATTTCGACTTCTATCCCTGCTTAGCCGTCGGTATATCCAGCTTCAGCTCGAAATCCTCACCTGCTTTTGTAAAGCTTGGACAGGACTATAACTTTGAGTAAGAGACGGTTGTGAATTTATGGCTTTGCGCCTGAGGACCTCTTGAAGGTTATTCTGGGGCAGACTGGACATGATCGACGCGACTGTCCGTGCGCGTGCGTGACAAGCGCGTATGTCACATCGTGGACGCGTCTCTCTTCCAATCTGGCCATTACGCCCTATCTGTATGACACACTATGGGGACAGGCATATACCCCACGATGAGTGTGGCAGAGGTAATGACCTCGCTTCAAGAATGGGGCCTTAATGTAAGCCCAGAACAACTACACAGGCCAAGTCAGGATTTTGTGGAGGGCATCTACTGCTTCTTCCTTCAAAAGGTGACTGAGTTGGATAAAGAAACCCTCAGCCATGCAGTGCAAGATGTGTTGGATGCATCACAATCAGATGAAAAGGTGAGTTCATAGAGCTTCGGTTGATCGTGTCTGAGTATAGATTTTATCCAGGATTATTACGCAGCAGCCCTTACGAGCAACGTCCTGATGTATCATCTGTAATGCCACCTTCCTAGTAATTATTCTGCCGAATCTGATACAGTTTGAGCTTCCGCTTTGCCAAAGCGGCAAGGATTGAAGACTTTTGTGCAAAGGACGTTTTCAATCCCCATCGTGAGCGTACATTGAAGATACTCTCAGGGTTCATCAATTTTGTGAAATTCGTCGAGCAATTTTGCAGTCCATTTACTCAAGAGCTCAAGGACAGTTCTAGCGCCCTTCTTGTTGAGAAAACACATATCTCAGACCGACTCTCGGAAATCCAACAAAAGCTCGATGTTCTCAAGTAAGCACCGAGTTGCACAACAGAACTATCCCCCGAATAGCAGTATTTCAGGGCCAGAATTGCCGAAGAAGAGCCAATCTGCGAAAGACTGAGGACCGAGAACTTTGCTCTCAGAGCGAAGATGATTACCACCAAAGAGTTCCAAACAGCAGCGGTACAAGAAGTCGAAAAACTCAAGGCGGAGAAAAACGGTTTTATCAAACGCCGGGTCGGTGCGAAACTCGTTGAGTTGGCCACATACTCAAAATTCTTCACAGACAGTGCTACAAGCAGAGATAGATAGCGTTTCGGACGCCATTGGTCACACGCGATCGCGCGTTGTACAATCTCCCGAGCGCATCAAACGTACTATATTGACAATGTCAGCAACGGCGTTGGAGGAGAAAAGAACGGTGGCTTTGCACGAATCCAAGGCGCGAGACCTACAAGTAAAACTAAATGCGCTATCCAACAATGAAAAGGTAGGGAAGTTTACCAGCGACACTCATCTTCGATAACTGTGGGCTTTTCTTCAGGACGTCCGAAGCTGTGTTGAACAGTTTCAAGTGATTGAAAAGGAAATTAGCGTGTTGGATGTTTCTCGCAAGGAGCTTGCCGAGCTACGAGACCAGATCGACAACAAGACGATCGAGAGGAATGAATTCAAACTCAAGCTAGAGGTGATTCACCCTTGAATGAAAGGCTAACCGCCGATTGACAGCAGATTTAGCGTGTTGGAAGGCAACTGGCAAATGCTCACGAAAAAATCGAGCGAGCTCAGAAACATGCGCAGGATAAGAAACTATTTAATCAAAATAAAATAGAAAAACTGCAGGACGAGTATGAAAAGATGATTGTGGAAAGACGAGAAAACGACAAACATTTGGAAGAACTGAGGAAAGAGGCTGACGGCATTGAGGCGAAGGTGACTTTAGGAACTACATGCTTTCAAACTTGGTTTAAAACCTTTCCCAGAGGGTGGAACACCTTCGAAACACCGAAAGGGAGTTGACTGAACTTCTGACTGAGTATTGGAGACTACGACATGAGGCAGGTGAGCGCTTGAGCGGTGGTGATTTTGACGATGGAGTAACTGAATTAAATAGAAGTATACATGGAAACGCTTGCAAACAAATTGAACATGAATGTTGTCACCGACTGACATATGCTCTCCACAATATATGATCATTTCTTTTTATTTTTTCTCTTGGCAGAGCATTCTGCGCAGAACCATTTACCTTTCGGAGGCTCCTCCAACTCGACACATGCGAGATGAAACTAATACTAGTTAATGAATGATACGTATATGGGTGTGTATTTCTTACCCATTCGCGTTCGCATTTTGGATTATCGCATGCAATCATCTGTTAACAGGTAGTATACATATGAGAATTTGAGGATAGACGCTGCAGTAGCTTACTTCGCCAAAGGATACCTCTTGACAGTAACAATACCGTCGTTCAGACGAGTCGACGACAAGATCCTCGGCAGTGAGAGCAAAGGGAGGACCAGCCGCAACACCGCGGAAAGTGAGCTGTACGGTAGTATTCGCAGAACTGCCAGATTTTCCGCGCAGCTTCTTATTCCGTGTACTCTGCGGTGATCCTATGATATCTAGCATAGTGATGAGACACGGCACAACTGTGTGGAAAACCAAGATAGTCTATACCAGCGTCTAAATCGCCAACAGGACTGAGGGAATTTCGACTGTTACGGGACCAGCGAGGAACCACAAGGTCGGGGAGGTGAATAGGTGCAGCACTTGCACCCGGCTGAGAACCAAGGGACGATTGTGTTTCGCGAATGGCGTGGTCCAGTAAACGAATGTGTCTTTTTACCTTGTATTGACTGTCAATGTCAGGAAGCGCGTCCGTCTTTCAAGTCGCTTACTGAATTATTGACAGCCAGTGCTATATTGACTTTTTCTTCTGAACTCCGCGCCAGGTCGTCTGAGAGGTGCAAGATATCCGCCAGCAGTGCTCTGGTATGATTAGGGTGTGATGGTGTAGAAGGTTCCTCGTCTTGGCCATCACTAGCGTCGGGCAGTGCACATTTCTGCCTTCCGTCAATGTAATCTTTCATCAACGGGAGCAACTTTTCTAGATAACCTATTAAGCATTTCAGTAATCGACATGGCTGTCGGAGTGTTGTAAGGCACACACCACCGGTCCGTTCGTCAAGCTCTCTTAGAAGAGAGTATTGTCTGTGGATAGTCAAGGGTAGTTGTTCGACGACTGAATAGTGACGTCAATATCACGCCAACAAGGGTAAGTTATTGGACTAGCAACCTTGGAAATGCTCATCTCTGATCGCTTCCCACAAGAGACGCTCTTTTTCCTGGGAGGGAGAATCGCCCTCTGGTACCTGCTCGTCAAGACTCGTGTGGTCTGGTGAGAAATCTTGCGTAGACATGAAAACGTGACGTCGCGCGCCGAACTCGTCCAGTCACATCACCCGGGACCAGAATAGTATATAGTGTGTACATGTATCCCAGGATATGTGGGATAGGAAATAAAAACCCTGACATATCTGGACTAGAAAGAATCATTCGTATGTATTGCCTTTCAGGAAACCACTCAGGACCGCTGGTATTCATCAGTTCCATCATCCATACATTCGGGGTTTTCCTTGTTGTCACGGGAATGGCCATATAAAGGTCCAAAAGCAGTTACTTATTCCACAAAAGCTGGGTCGGTTCTCCTCACAAGGTGTTGGAGGCTGAGGCCAGTCTGAGGCCTCATTCACCACGGGGGAATACGTGGATGTAATTGGTTCTCGAATGGGAAGGTGGCAAAGGGTCACGTCACGATAATAGGGGTTGATATGTCCAGCGCCGAGTTATTCGACGCATTGATAAAATGCATGTAAGACGTAACGGAGTCGTATACATGGAAAACGTACTATGCCGTGGAATAATAATGTAAATCAATCATGCATGGAATAAATATAGGGTGCATTAAGTGAGAGATGATCGCCCTGATCAGGCGCCATGATCAGCATGATTGTTGTCGTGGTACGATAGTTGCTTTGCGGGAGGAAAAAAGGCGTAATGAATATTCTGTGGTAAGGGTTGCTGGTCAGGTCGTGGAACAGCGTATTGCGGATAAAGACTGGGAGAGAACTGCGCCACTAAAGCAGCGGAGTAGTAAGGCCCTGGTTGTGGTGGATGGTTTGGATCAACATCGTCCTGCCCGTTATGGGGAGCCTGTAGAGGATGCGGTGGCATTTGAGAAAGGAAATAAGGGTGGTATAATGGTAATGGTGGTGCTCCGCCATTCTTTGATGGATGGTGCGGCGCGTAGAACGTAGCAGGCAGACCAACGGGCAGGTAGGACGGAAGGAATGGAGGAGCGGCTGAAGCAATGGGCATGGGTTGTGGCAAATGGGTTTCCTGTCGGCATGAGGAATCGGGTTGGAAAGCTGATGGATGATCTTGAGGAAGGATCAGCAGGGAATGCGGGGAGAGTAAGTACGAGAACAGACCTTTTGGACCGCGCTTCTTATACGGACCGCGCTTTACGCCCCTTTTCCTTTCCTTTCTCTGGGAACTAACACAAGCCTCCTGTATGCCATATTTGACACAGCGGAGACAGGGGCGGGCATCGTCGCATTTCTTACAAGCTTTCTGACAGTTTGTGCAGGCGTTCTTAACCTGCCTGCGCTTCGTGCGTTGTGGCGGAGGGGATTGGAGGGGATACATGTCAGCCGGGAGGAAGGAAGGGTCGGGCGAGGGCATTAAGACGGGTAGAGCCACAAGGCAAACAAAGGCAAAGAGGACGAGGACATGAGGTGAGTCTTCTCAAACCATCAGCCTGTCTGCTCTTCTGCTCATCCATGTGCGTCCTCTCTCTCCTCTCGCTCTCTTTCTGACTCTTTTTCTAGGAATGAGGATCTCCCATCCATCGATGTCCTAGATTCCTTCTTCCCCCGTTCTTCTTCTGCTTCCTCCTCTCTCGATCCTTATTATTTTGGTCTTCAATCCCCCTCCGTATCCCCCATCCCCCCTCTTCCCCCTCTCCCAGAAACTCCATGTCGTTCTCCCCTTGCTGACCCCATCACTCCTGCGAGGCACCCGGCATCTATTGATCGACGGGCTCTAGTCGGTGTCGGCGACTTGACCACCCCTAGATGGTCTCAACACGACCGTCGCGAAGAGGACAATGAAGACAATGAAGCCTTTGAGATCGTTGCATCGGAATCTGCGGATCCCGACGAACCCGACAGTCCCTGGACAATCGAGGCAGTTGACGGCGAACTTTCCGAGCAGGAAGAGGTTATTCTCTCTGGCAGTAGCAGCAGATGTGACGCTGACCATACTCTTCAGCTAAGTGAATTGCAACCTATGAAGAGGCCCTTCCGTTACAAGACTTCGGTTGCCGAGGAGAGTGGCGGGGAAGAGATTTTGTATCCGCGCAAATTTTCAGCTCCGGTCAAAGACTCGGCAGTATTCCATCGCACTGCGCACACTACGGAACACACTCCCAGAGCTTCAAACACCGCGCACGGGTCCCGTTCTGATCACGGTCAGCTCTCTTCGCCTCCGAGTTCCTATGCTTTAGCTCGAAAGACTCGGAAGCGCAGCTCCGAGGAATTCGAACTGGATCAGTTTGGAGTCTTAGTGACAAAGCAGCCATACACCGAATCATCGGCCAAGGACAGTGACATGCTTTCTGGACGAAAACACAACAGCCTCAATTTCACTGCGGCAGCAGCGAATGTCAATAGTCGCGACTCTAAAGGAAAGGAGCGTAGACGAGGCAGTACTGGCCTCACTCTTACGACGTCGGCCAAGGCTACCTCAGTAGCTAGGCATGCTAGTCAAGTCTCGGCAGGACCAGCAGTCGCAGCTATCAAGGAGATGCCCACCGAGTCCTATTTGCCAACCTCTGGAAGCGCAGTAAAAGTTAGCAGTCCATCACACGTCACTGTGGCACACTCTGTTTTGCGAGGTCCTCAAGAAGGCTGGTCAGAACTTGATGACGAAGCTACGGCTGCGGCCTTGCGAAAACTTGATGGACTCAGTGGCAAGACAGCACGTGCTCGCGCAAGCATTGCCAGTCTTAGTAACGCTGCGAGACCATCAAGCTCCAGTCGGCCACCGACACCCGTTGGTAAAGCTGGTCAGCGGGAAGGAATTAATCCAGTTGATGCCTCCAGAAGTAGACGGAATACGAAGGAAGGCAATCCCAATCGAGATTCACTGGCTGGCTCTGGCATGTCAAAATCTAATGCCACCGATCACTCCGTCAATGTCACTAGCAGCGACGAGCAGCAACCCGCCAGCTTTCCCGTGCTCGACAAGGCTTTCAAGACAGCGTCGACCAGTGCGCGCACTAGTTTTACTCCGAAGCGCGGGTCTACTTCATCCACGAATTATACCAGCACTCCGACTACAAGCTCCCGCGACTCAACGTCTGTGTCCGTTTCCACTAGTTTGACCTCCGTTTCTGCAATATCTGGCCGATATTCTACTAGCAAAGTCAGGAGGGATAGCACAGGTAGTGAGAGCATGCACCTTAGTGATGGCCATTCTACCAAGGAACGCAATTCTGTGAGCATTAATGATCATGTGGATGACAGTTCCGTTCCCCCTGTACCACCTCTGCCGAAGGATCTGGCCAATTACCGTTCTTCACAACCTAACCTGTCGCTATCATTGACCTGTGACGATGTCAGTGTACATCCGGCAGTCGAAGGTAGACAAGCACCCGAAGCAGTGTCGGATGCGCCGCCTCTCCAAAGCAGACAAATTACCATCACATCGCCCTTCTCTGGCCGCCAGCGTCAACGCCCTGTCTCTGGCCATACAAGTCTGCCATCCACTGCCACTCTCGAAGCTTCGTCGTCCATGCCCAAGACGCCGTCAAAAAAGTGGAGTTTCAGCGCTTTGAGTCTTAAATTACCCGGCACTCCTTCGACGTCTGCCCCAAAATCTTCCTTTCCACTCAGCCCTCGGTCTATTACGTTTGGCTCACGCCCAAAGAGCAGTATCAAAGATCAGACTTCTGGTCAAAGAGACCCTTGGTCTACTGAGCAGCCCGGTGCGATGGGGTCGGAGGGTTCATTGCTTTCCCTATCGTCCGCTGGATTGACGCAAAATTCAACTGCACAGATGCACCTACCCAGGACTCCGGATGCAACTGTACCTCCCAGTCGTAGCAGCACGGCCTCGAGTGCTAGCATCCATCATGTGACCTCAGCTCTCGTTGTTCCTCAGTCAGATCCACTCAGCCCGTCATCTTCTATGCGTCGCGGCCAATCCAGGAGACTGACTCCATCTTCTATTCCTTTCTTTCGTCGTTCATCCTCCCAATCCATACATGTCCCCCCACAAGCTATGATGTCCTCGTCTCCGACTTTTCTTGGTGGTACTCAGACGCCTTCAAGTCGCAGACCGAATACTTCGTCATCAAAGGACCATCATCAAGCAGTACCTTCCACCCCTGCATCTGCACAGAAGAAGTCGTCTGTTCTCAGCTTAGGATTCCCTTCGCTGTTGAAGTCCTCTTCTCGAAGAAGTCTACATTCTGATTCAAAAGACTCGGCCAAAGACTCTCAGAAAGCTAAAGAGGAAAAAACGAAAACGGGCAAGGATAAACACAAGAAAGACGAGAAGGATAGAAGCGAAAGCAGGATTTCCCTCCTTATGGGCGGTGGCAGAAGGCGGGGCAAGGTAGCCTGCCTTTTTCTCGAGTTAAACTCCCTTAACCCATTTTACCAGACATTATCCTCGGCAGAGCCACGAAAAGCTAGATCACCCGTCAATTTGCCTCCTATTCAGGTGCCTGCTTTGGAACAAAGTACTGCTCAACGTGTGGCCAAGTTGAAGCCAAACTCATCAGTTTCCACTGTGACGCCATCGAGTCCGAGATCGATTTCGACGTCCCGAGTCACATCACAAACGGTCAGTTCCATGCAAAAGCAATCAGATGTATCGCTACGTAACAGGAACCAGTTACCCACAATAGCTGGATCGCCATCTGTAATAGGCGCGTCCAAGGAGGCCCGTGAACTGGTGCAGTCTACTTCAAAAGAAACACCCACAAAGATACCTCGCATATCAAGTAGAACGTCGACTGCAGCATCGCCAACTATGAAGCCCCCGCCTTCTACAACTCGTCGCATCAATGCACATACAGGTGGTCTTTCTATTTCCGCTAATCCTTCTCCTACCGCTCTTTCTGCAAATGAGTTCGGCGTCATGGACAGCGGAGACGATATGGGGTCTAAATCAAGCTTACTTAAACAGTCCTCTCTTAGAATTTCACCATCAAGCTTTTCTCGCTTGCCCAAGCAATCGACTTCCATGTCGCTATCAAGCAACTTGAGCATGAAAAAGAATCGTGATTCAGTATCCTTCTTGGGTGTTCGCAAACCATCCACTGGTTCCATTGCTTCCCTATCAACGCCTGCGGCGCCCGCCGAATCTACTTCACGTCATTTTTCTGCTCTGTCCCCGTCCAAGGGATTGAAATTATTGAGCCCGAAAATATCACTTTCAAGTACTCGTGGATCCAATGCAGCGAGCGTAGCCAATGTTCGGCAAGGCTCTCCTTCATCCAACCGTCGCACACCTTCGACGCCTTCCCCGGCTCCCAGTTCTGTGGACGAAGATGAAATGATGGGCGATGAGGAGATGATGCAGTATATTAGACGGCAGCACGCGAAACGGCTGGCAGCTGGTGCAACTCAGGAGGAACTAGACAAGCTTCTTCAATTTCCGGAACCTATACCACCTAGTACCCCTACTTCACCCACCGGTATGATTGACCCGTTCTCTGACCTGGAACAAACCAAATTAATCTATTGGAACTTGTACAGCCATTCTCCAAAGCACCAAAGCTATCTTTCTCTCGGATTACGAACGCAAGGAAATTGCCGATTACCCATCAGTCTATTATACCGGTGAAAATAGTCGGAAGAACCTAGCTGTGCTCAGCAACTCGACAAACAACTACGGTTACGATGATGACCGGGGTGATTATCTTGTCATTAATCGGGATCACCTGGCATACCGGTATGAAATTATGGATACCCTAGGAAAGGGCTCTTTCGGCCAAGTATTACATTGTCGCGATCATGTCACGGGCGAGTCAGTGGCTATCAAGATCATCAGGAACAAAAAGCGTTTCCATCATCAGGCGTTGGTTGAAATAAGGATCCTGGATAAACTTCGCATATGGGTGTGTGCCGTTTCTTTTCTCCTCCAGGGGAACTTAATCACATAATGTTATTTAGGACGCGGACGAAAAGCATCATGTCATAAAAATGAACGAACATTTCTATTTCCGCAACCATTTATGTATCGCCATGGAACTGCTGAGCATCAACTTGTATGAACTTATCAAAGCTAATGGGTTTATTGGGTTTACGACCGCACTCATCCGTCGATTCACGAATCAAATGCTGATGTCTTTGTCATTGATGAGGCAGTATCGGATTGTGCACTGTGATCTCAAACCAGAGGTATGCTTCACGAAACTCAGGAGTCCAGCATTTCTGAAGCAGCTTAGAACGTGTTATTGCGCCACCCTTCCAAGAGTGCTATCAAGGTTATTGACTTTGGTAGCAGCTGCTTTGAGAATGAGAAAAGTTGGTCTAGTTAACCAATCTCGACGTCAATGAATGTTAACATTCATTTTTAGTATACACGTACATCCAAAGCCGGTTTTACAGATCACCTGAAGTCATTCTTGGGATGAATTACCACATGGCTATCGACATGTGGAGCTTGGGTTGCATCCTGGCCGAACTGTACACAGGTTTTCCCATATTTCCGGGTGAGAATGAACAAGAGCAACTGTCTTGTATTATGGAAGTGCTTGGGGTTCCCGATAAAGAGTTTATTAACAGAAGTTCTCGCAAAAAACTATTTTTCGGTGCGTCGCTGATTTCAATAAAGTAATTGCCAGTCAGGTGACGACGGATGTAGAGGCCAACGGTACTCCGCGCGTCGTTGTCAACTCCAAGGGTCGCAGACGTCGTCCAGGCAGCAAAACGTTACAACAAGTCCTGAAGTGCAATGACGAGGAATTTGTTGATTTTATATCAAAATGTCTAGTCTGGGATCCCGAGCGGAGAATGAAGCCTCAAACTGCTCTGCGACATCAGTTTGTAACAGTAGGTCGAAGACCCAAGCCACCTGCCGCGGCTATTGTACCTAAATCTTCCCCTTCCTTGAACTCGAATAGTAGCCGGGGCAAGCATGTCGTGGAAACGCCGAAGAAGTCGATTATAAGCGCACCCACACCACTTACTGCGCGATCTTCGCGGACAGCTGGGGGCCCTACAACACCAAGCAGTTCGTCACACGTATCGACTCTGAGCTCGTCTTCCAAATCCTACCGGAGCTCCTCTCATTCCCATGGGCTTTCGGCGTATCACTCGGGCAGGACACTGAGTGGAGTTACAGTACGTTCTCTTATTGAGACCTCGTACAGCTCTCTTATGTGAAATAGACGACTGCGACGAAGTGAAAAATACGAAAACTTGCTTTTACTTACCCTCTGCATTGGAATTTCACGCAACACCCCCGTGCCTAGATAAATATATATCCTACAAGAAGGATCATTTCATACCCCTCACACCTGCATCACTTTGCTTTTGGGTATCGTCATCCTTTGTGCACTTTCTAGTAATGCCGCATTTTTCTGCAACATATAACTTACTATACACATATCACGGCAATGCCAGGAACAAATAAACTATATAGGAGAGTCTATCATTTTATCCAAGCACCGAAGTCTGAGGAATACATCACTCCCTGTACTCTGCTCGGTTAAATGCTAAATTGATCAGAACGGCATAACTTACCCCACCCTTCAAGGGACAAAAGATCCAGAGATCCTCCAAAATATCTTGAAGAAAATGAGTTTGTGAGATGCTCCGTGATTTATATCTACGAACCTTGCATATAATCTGCTCATCGGTAATCCGTAACCAAGGCCAGCAATGGTACCTAGCCCCGTCTGTACACCTCTACCAGTAATTTCTCCAAAAAGGTTAGCATCACCAGCACCTCCATCGGCGCCGATGGCAGCAACGCCACCGACATGCTGTGCAGCGTACGGGCCACCGTCGCTGTCCATCTCGTCGGGGTTCTTCCCAGCCGTGGTAAAAGCGTAAGAAAATACACGAGCCAGATTGGATGGAGATACCCCTCCGCCTTGATCACGAATGCGAAAAGAGAAATAATTGTCGTCTCCTGTTTCCTTTACCGGAGGCGAAAGAGTGACAAGGACAGGAGGGAGCGATTGGTGCGAAGAATGATGGTGATGTTCTACCGTGGCGCGAAAGGAGTTCTTCAGGATCTCCGTCAAGATGTATTCAAGATGAACTGGTACATAACTGTCAAACATTTGAGCAGGGCAACAGACACCCGGAAAGAATCATACGCGAATGTAGCATCGACCTCACCGTCGATCACGATGGAAGGGCTTGAACCTAGTGTTGCTTCACACAGCTCTGTTACGAACGAACCGCACATTCGGATCATCCTCGTCGGCGAACAGTGCATGTCTACAATGCCAACGGATTGTCGATCACCGTTGGGTCCATTCAGAGCATGTGTGAGAGCTATGTGTTGCTCTGCAATCAACCTGACGGATATGCGACCACGGATGGCCCCGTCCAGAAAGTTGCTTATTTGATCAGGAGACATGTAGCGAGAACATTCCTGAAAACTGATTGTCTTGATTTAATAACACCATGCGATGGCGAGGAGGACAGAAAGCATACCCTTTTGCCATTGTGGGGATATCGTTTGCATGAGTCCGAACTAAATTGGCGAGCACTTCAGTAAACTGAGCGTTCTCCTGCGCATTGGTGACAAGTGGATAAGTAGCAAGTGTTTGGAAGCTGTCTCTAAAGGCATTAAGTGTCTTGGCAATGTATGGATTAGTGCCCACAATGAACGGCAGTGCCTCAAGAGAGCGAAGGCGTGTAGCGAGCCGACGAGGAATCTCAGCTAATGTGTATGATACTGAGTCGAGCACGGAATCATCCGTTAGGGGACGACCAAAGGACAACAATTTCGAAAGGTTTATTGGTCGCGGGGGAGAAGCAGCATATTTGGACAACAACTGTGCAATCTCAGCAGACGGTGGCAGCGGTGGCCTGCGATATTGGGACAAGAGTCGGCGATGATACAGACGACTCATGGAAAAGAGACGCGGCCTGAGAACTATTATACTATATTAGACGTACAGTCACTACTAGTTGTACACTTGATACAGCGGTCTGCAAGCTGCTGTCAGTTGCTTTTCTTGCGCCAAATGAACGTAACGTACGTGCTAGAGAACTTCGTGCCCTGCCTGACCACCTTCTCCACTGCATCCAGAAAGTCCCGCTCGGAAGCAACCTTGCGGCGTGCCCGTATTGCAAACATGCCAGCCTAGCCAAAACACACTAAGCTACAAACCTATACAGAAACAGATAAAATACCTCTGTGGCCACTGATCGCAGTTCGGCGCCAGTAGTGTTGGGACAAAGTCTGGCAATGAGTTGAAAGCGAATGTCTCTTTCAACACTCATACTTGTCCGAGTTGGCTTATGCTCACGAGTACGGGTTACAACACGTACCTTCTTGCATGTATGCGGAGTATATGGGCTCTGCCTTCCGCATCAGGCAATGAAAATTCAACCCGGCGATCAAGTCGCCCTGGTCTTAGCAATGCGGGATCGAGAGTATCAGGTCTGATGTCGCCCTGGAGTCAGAGGATGTTTTCTGGATCTAGCAAACAAAAGTTACCGGTTTGTGGCCATCAGAACTTTGATATTCCCTCTTGGATCGAATCCATCTAGCTGGTTGATCAGCTCCAGCATTGTCCTCTGCACTTCATTGTCGCCACCAGCTCCGTCGTCGAATCGTGCTCCACCGATAGCGTCAACTTCGTCAAAAAAGATAATGCAGGCTTTTTTGCTTCGAGCCATCTCAAACAGCTCGCGAACCATCCGAGCACCCTCTCCAACGTATTTCTGAACAAGTTCAGATCCAATTACTCGAATGAAAGTTGCGTCCGTGCGGTTCGCCACCGCTCGCGCACACAATGTCTTTCCCGTCCCAGGCGGGCCGAATAGTAATACACCTTTGGGCGGATCTATACCGAGATTGACGAATCGCTCTGGCTGGTTAAGTCAGCAAATCGATCACATTCAATGTGTGCCGTGAAATTAAACAGACGTTTAAAAGAGGTGTCTCCACTACCTCGCGTAGTTTCTCGATTTGCTCTTTGCAACCACCAACATCGGAGTAGGTGACATCTGGTTTTTCTTCTACTTGCATCATCGTCACCGAGGCGTCAATCTTGGGAGGCAAGGGTATCTGAATCTGGTACTTAGTCCTATCGACGCTAAAACACATTGAGTGAAGAGATTTGATGAATTATGAATAACATACCCGACTCGCATGCCCTCCTCGATGTCCGTCGCCGCAACACGGTCACCCAAGCCCACCACGAATTTGGCAATCTGCTTGATGTTGATGACATATTTATCCTGTTCGTCTGCACCTTTCTGGCCTTGTAAAGCGCCCAGAGGATTTACTGCTCTTGCTGCTGCTGCTAACTTCGGATCGAGAGGTATTATCTTGGTACAACGGGCAACCTGTAAGGGATGTTCTTCCCCCATCCTCTGTTTGTCTGCTGCAAGATCCCATAAATTCGGTGACGCAAGACCTGTATCCGATTCCTTGACACCTGACATCGCTAAGTATGATCACCAATTATGTTCAACAGACATCGCACCAAGTTTTTCATTGATCCGCTTCTGAATGTCTTTCATGTCGCCTTCAACTGTTTTCAATCTCTTAGCGTATGGTCCTTGACCCTGGACAAAGTGATGTTCAATGGACACGAAGGACACGAAGAGTGCTAAGTTTTGCATACATATGTCTTTAGAATCTGGATATCACTGTCGTCCAAAGCTACATAAAGTGAATTTTGAGAGAATGAGATAAAAGCACCACGACGCACCGACAATTTTCTCCTCCTTCTCATCGATCCGTTTCTCGACTGTAGCAGGGTCTGCCTAAGTGCACAAGTCCGAATGAAGGAACGAATTTGAAACGCACACTTTTCCCAATCACTGTTCGCTCAGGTCAGAGATACATAACACATAAGTTCAAGATACTTACGATTTTGGAGGCATATTGTACTCGTAGTCGACTCGTAAGGATCGTCCGGTGCCAGGTGATGCTGAATTACGCGTCTTGTCACGTGACATGGGTAGGGAAGTCCCGGTGGCAGTGCTGCTTCTTCCCTGAACCGAAGATATTTGTAACATCTGGTGCATTCATTGAATCAGCATGGCTGGTGCACTTCAGAACGCTAAGAAACATTTGCCGAAGATCCAAGATGAGGATCGTGAAAGCCGCCTAGGCCAGGTATTCGGAGTATCTGGTCCCGTCGTGATTGCTGAGAACATGATCGGCGCCGCAATGTATGAGCTGGTTAGGGTGGGCCATGAAGAACTTGTGGGAGGTTTGTTTATTCTGCTGATTATTAGACTCTCTGACGGACATGAAAAGAGGTTATTAGAATTGAAGGCGATAAAGCCACCATCCAAGTATATGAAGAAACTTCCGGTGTTACCGTTGGAGATCCTGTTTTAAGGACAGGAAAACCTTTGAGCGTGGAACTTGGACCAGGTGACACCTCTGTAAACGTCGATCTTTGAGTCTGACCGTGATATCACCAAAGGTTTGATGAGCAATATATTCGATGGCATCCAGAGACCTCTGCGTGTCGGTAATCTCACCAAGATGAGCTGGTTCGCATATTAACATATAATGCAGTCCATTCAAGAATTGTCCAAGTCCATCTACATACCTCGCGGTATCAATACAGATGCTCTTGATCGAACTCTCAAGTGGGACTTCAAACCAGGCTCATACAAGGTCTGGCTGAGTGATTGTGTTAGAATCTGAAAGGTACTGATCTATCCCTTCATAGGTTGGCGACCACGTTTCCGGGGGCGATATCTTTGGTGGTGTATACGAGAATTCATTGGTCGATAATCACAAAATCATGGTACCTCCCCGTGCCATGGGCACCGTCACATATATTGCCGAGAAGGGCAGCTATTCTGTCGACGTATGTGTCTCTCAGCCCGCATCTCGAAAGACATCTGACACTGATGTCGAAAGGACGTGGTCTTAGAGACAGTATTTGAGGGTAAGACCTCAAAGCATAAAATGATGCAGCTGTGGCCCGTTCGCGCCCCACGACCGGTTACCGAGAAATTGACCGCAAATTACCCATTACTTACCGGTCAACGTATACTGGACGCACTATTCCCGTAAGTATGCATTGTTTTCTGATCTATGATGCTTCAAGCTAGGATAAGTTGCGTGCAAGGTGGCACCACTGCAATCCCAGGTGCCTTCGGTTGTGGAAAAACGGTCATTTCCCAGGCTCTTTCGAAATATTCCAACAGCGACATCATCGTTTATGTTGGATGCGGCGAACGTGGTAACGAGGTTCGTTGTGTGTTTAGACAAGTAAATATTACTAATCTCGTGTCCTAGATGGCGGAAGTACTTATGGACGTATGTGACGGTACTAGTCCTTTGATCCAAGGTTGACTTGCTTTGAAGTTCCCGCAACTAACTATGGAGGTCGGCGACCGACAAGAGCCCATCATGAAACGCACCACCCTCGTAGCCAATACATCTAACATGCCCGTGGCAGCCAGAGAGGCCTCTATATATACTGGGATAACCCTCTCGGAGTATTTCCGTGATCAAGGCTCTAACGTGGCGATGATGGCAGATTCCACTTCCCGGTGGGCAGAGGCTTTGCGAGAAATATCCGGTCGGCTGGCAGAAATGCCGGCAGATTCTGGCTACCCTGCCTATCTTTCAACGAAATTGGCAAGTTTCTATGAACGAGCTGGAAAGGTTATCTGTCTTGGAAATCCGGTACGACAGGGCACTGTATCCATAGTCGGAGCGTCAGTCGATTATCATCAATTCGATAGCACAGTACTGATTCCGCTATCTAGCGTCTCGCCGCCCGGAGGAGACTTTGGTGACCCCGTTACCTCTGCAACACTTGGCATTGTTCAGGTCTTTTGGGGGCTTGATAAAAAGCTCGCACAACGCAAACATTTCCCCTCCGTCAATTGGTCCATTTCCTACTCCAAATATACCAAAGTGCTTGAACCATTCTATGAAAGCGATGAGCCTGGCTTCGTTGAATTGCGGTCCAAAACAAAGGAAATTTTGCAAAAAGAAGAGGATCTGGCCGAGATAGTTCAACTTGTCGGGAAGAGCGCGCTGGGCGAGAACGACAAGATCACCCTCGAGGTGGCAAGGATGCTCAAAGACGACTTCCTTCAACAGAATGGCATGAGCGAATACGATCGATACTGTCCTTTCTATAAGACAAGCTCTATGCTGCGTAATTTCGTAGGATACCATGAACTGGCGCAGCGGGCAGTGACCCAAAGCGATCTCACGTTCGTGAAAATAAAGGATAGCACCAGCGATATCATGTTCAAGTTATCACAGATGAAATTCGAGGTAAGTGTCATTCATTCTTGAAGAAGGATCCTTGTCACTAACTTGAACAGTCACCATCCCAGGGGAAAGAAAGCGTTAAGAGGAATCTAGACGGATTGTACGCAGATATTCAGGACAAGTTTCGTCAACTGGGCGAGTAAGGCATGAATGTGTCTTCTAGTTAAATTTCTCGCAAAATCAACGACCTTCATTCCGATACCCCCAACGATTGAGACAGTGCACTGTTATGCTATCCATGTCGTCATCCCATGGAGTAGATTTCGTGGACGTCGCTGATGCACCGCTAGTTTCTTGGAATCTGTTTCCAAACCCAGCGTTAAAGCGACCAAGACGACATCAATAGGGGACTTTCTGTTTCCTTCTCAACTAAGGATTAGTCAAATTGCTCCTATTATGCAACGCTCTTCACTACATCGTCGAATCGTCGAAGACGGCACATCTTTCTCCAGTAGTTCTTCAGGTAGACAGAAATTCGATTGCTGGTACGACAAGTTTTTAGAGCATAATCACTTCACCGTTTGGACAGGAGCACACGGGAAAATTGGTGATACAATGAGTATCGCACTCTAACTCGATTATCTAGCCGTCTCCCTGATCTAGCTACGATGAACGGTGTACATAGCTCTAAGGCTGAAGTCATAGTAACAGCGAGTTTGACAACTTGACCCCTCGTGGTGGAGAGGATTCTGGAAGTCATATGGGAGGCGTGGAGCCTTTTTCACTAGCCCTAAGTATCACCTTCCAGTGTTTGGTCCATCATCATTTACGGATATATGTTGGTGGCCCAAGTTCATGTTTGCCCGTTTTGCCGCTAGCCTCCTATGCGTGCGTGTATGCTCGTGTGCTCGCCATTCCGGGCCGTCGTTTACCATGAATGGTCGATCTGGCTGGGTCGTACAGATTGGACAGGTTATCTTCCGTGGTCTCTGTGATGTGACGGTTGGACTGGCAACCGTTTTAGATGTCAGCCAAATTCACAATGAGTGGGCACAAACTCCTTTGACTCGTCATCTACGGCGAGAATCGTAGACGCTAGTTCTGACGTGGTATGGGGATCACGGAGAGTTCGTTGCTCAAGGAAGTCTGACTTGGATCGGACAATCAGTAATTGAAAGAAGACAAGTCCAAGTACCTTGCATTATCTCGATTGCTTGTTGTTTGACTCCGCTCTCCCAAGACTCTCCTGGTTCTACTGTGATGTAAAGAAAGGCAAAGAACCAGCTCAGCGAGGCGCCCACCTGTAGCATCAAGTAAATAAATCGGCACAGAATTCGGTGTCCGATTGTTAGCCCTCTTGATGGCAGGGAGTAATTTATTTCTAATCCAAGATATTTGTCTCTTAGCGTACTGGCGCGTCGAGATTTTCATACGTTCCACAGCGTTCGTTAAAGCGGCATCTGTTGGCGATTCGGCCGTAAGGTATTCATTGAATTCTCTGTAGCCTGGCATTTCCGGTTAGGGCTTCTCCTCTGTAGGCGCCAATCTCACCAATCGCCTGATAGATCCCAAGGGTATAATTCGGAACGAGCGCTACCTCTCCCTTACCTGGACCAACAGATATTTCTCTTAGGCTTTGTACCTCCTCAAGCAACCCTTGCTGTAGGGACCATGAGCACATGACGTTGCGGTCAGCGAAGGCACGTCACTTGAATCATCCTATCAACGCGGCTGTTTAGACGTTCAGCGAGAGCTGATGGCTCTGAATACAACCAAAAAATCAATGTGCGAAATCTTCCAGAAATCAGCCATGAAAGCCAAATAAATGATACAAAATGAACCTGGGTGTTCCCCATGTTCCCACTTTCGATTGCTCTGCTGCGATCTCGCTCGCCCTCTTTCCAGTTTCTTTGATTATCTGTAAGCTACGATGCACTTTACGAGTATCGCGCCAATGCCATTGGCTAGCGATGACAGGATCAAGTTCAGATAATAACGTATAAAGCTTCCACGCAGCAGATGAGTCAGTTGATGCAGAAGGGGGTTGGCTGGGAAGGTTGGTGAACAGTTCAAGGAGATCAGATTTCAGGAGGGAGATTGAATGTGCCAACAAATTTGACTGCGGTCTGAAATTCTCTTGCGAAGGCGGCTCAGTAGAAGTACCAAGATGAGGGGTCGCAAGAGAAGGGCTGCCTTCTGAAACCAGAAGGCCAGGAAAGACAAGATGTTGGATCCAGTAAGAGGTACCTCCCACAATAATGGGAACCTCGTTACGCCTGTGTGTCTCTTCAATCTAGACGAATGAAATGGTTGATCAAATTAGCCGGAGTACTGACTTACAGCCTTCAAAGCGTCGTTAATCCATTGACCAACTACATATTGTTCGCCAGGCTCTTTGAATCCCATAAGCAGATGTTCAACACCGTGTTTCTCGGATTCTGGGATCTTGTTCGTAATGACGTCCATGCCACGATAAACTTGCATTGCATCAGCATTGATCACTCTGGCACCGCTCCACGAGAGAAAGCCTCGCGAAAGATGTAGCGCAAGATCCACAGCTAAGTTAGATTTGCCGACACCAGTAGTGCCACATATTGCAATGATAGGACGTGGATTCATGGTAGAAGTCTGAGTGTGCTACAAATATAACTAAGGTCGGTCGAACCAAAACAGGCAAGTGACCAAACCATCATGAGCTCCCGACTACCAATACGTCGGATTACCCTTGCTAACCTCAGACCAGCGCCAGGTTCACAGCAGAATGTTAGTACCACGCTTGTCTCATGCTTTGCTGCTAACCGTATCGTATCCAGCAAAAGAGAGTCGGAAGGGGACAAGGCTCTGGTTATGGCGGGACGGCGGGTCGTGGCGCAAACGGACAAAAGTCGCGTTCAGGCGTCGGTCTCAAGCCCGGTTTTGAAGGAGGTCAGACCCCAATTACCAAGCGTTTTCCAAAACGTGGTTTTGTAAATCAGTATGTTTTCTGCTCTCGACGCGGAAATGTAATGCCTCAACTAGAATCAATAGGAATGCCAAGACATACGCTTCTGTGAACCTTGACAGGATTCAGCATTGGATCGATCGAGGGCGTCTATCCTCTTCTCTTGAAAAGCCAATTACTGCACAGGAACTCCTTCTAAGCGGCTGCATACACGATGCACACGACGGGATAAAAATCCTCGGCAATGTCATTACTTATTCTCCTAACTGAACAGTGACTAATCCCATGATTACAGGGCTCAGAGAGCTTGAAATCACCTGTATATATCATGCCTTCGCGCGCTTCCAAAAGTGCCATTGCGGCCATCGAGGAGAAGGGGGGGAAAGTGGTTTGCGTATACCATAATGCGCTCGCCTTACGCGACTCTATTAAAGGTCGCACCGACCGCACTGCTGCAGCACCCACTCGTCGTCAAGACATAAGTGAGCTTTTTCTAATCTGGTTGGATTCATTGGAGTTCATTATTTTATCTTGTAGTTTGGTACAGCAAACATTCGAACAGAGGTTACCTTTCGCATGAAACACTCGGGGCAGTAGGACATCTGCCGTTCGTACAGGACAGGTGGAAGCTTCTAGCTCAGCAACTCGGAACGTGGAAGAAGCAAGATTTTGATATCCCTAAAAAGTAGAGTACATAACTAAACGTTCATCCTGTCTGGTGATATACTTCGGCTTCGTGATTGATATGACATTGGTGACCTTGAACGGCTACGAGAACCATCGCGATCAGACCTTGTTGATCCATTCCTTGGACTGAGACTGCGTGACCTGCTGGGACTACGACTGAGGCTTCTGCTTTTTCTATCAGGACTTCGACTTCGACTTCGACTTCTACCTCGCTCGCTTTCTTGATCGCTGTTTCCCTCCATCGCGTCCAAAAGAAGACTTTTCCTTGGTCCGAGTTCACCAGTTTCTTCCAAAACTTGTCGTTTTGCAATCCGAGGCAGAATAAGATCGCAAACCCTTTCCTCAGTCATAAGTGCATACACAAATTCATCCATATAGGTCAAAGAATAGCCCGCTAAGATCGAAATGGTTATGATTCAGAAGTCTGACCAAGATGGAGAAGCGTACTCATGCTCCTGACCCGCAGTTTTCGGTAGTCCTTCAAAAGTGGTTCCAATATCTCGTACACCTCTGCAGCTCTGAATGTCATTCTTACGTACATGGCAGACAATGCGCGGAGGTACCTTTCAGAACGACTTAGTGGTGCATTAGGCAATATCATGATATACAAACTTACTTAAATTCATCCGCTTGCAGGTATTCAACGAGTATTTCTTTCTCCGGCTGGATTTGAAGCAATTTCAACAGTAGACACAAAAACTCTGTCGGTCGCTGATTGCCATAAACACCACCAACGTATTTGAGTTCAGTGGCTTTGTCTATAAGACTGGCAGCTGATCCCACCAAAACGGTCATTCACCGCGGCACTAGGGAGAGAATTTCTGTTCACCCGTTAGAGCGAAGCAATGCTCTTTCCAATACTGAGCTTCATAGATACGGCTCCTAATAACTGTTTCCACAAGATGCTTGATCAGATGTGAGCAAGTTTGATCACCAGTCAATGAGTTTTGTCTACCTGGGGATTCTGTCCATGTATTGCTTTGGCGCCACTAACGGTTGTGTTGGCCATAGCGGCTTATTTACATGTGTTTATTGCCATCATTCGGAACCAGTGAACGACGATGGAGTTAACCCACAGTGTCAATGACCATAGCTTGGCCTTGTCAACAGTAAGGGGATCGACAGCTATTCCGGAATTTAAATTATTGTTACTCCCATGCGAAAACACGCATATTATATGTGGAAAACATGTCTGTTCTGCTTTATGCTGCGGTGACGTTCCTCTGCTGCAAACGGCGGAGGACTAAGGTAGGGAACAAGCGCTATGGAATATTGGGAAACTAGATGACAAAATTCAACTACCGCCTTCAAGGTTCTGAATGACACTTAGGACTATTATTGCTCAAGCTTTTGAGCTGCAGTGTTCGCCTTCTGACATTGGTGCACTCGTATACTGCAATTTTTTTTATCATTAGGGCATTGTAGCGCGTTGCCAGTAGGGCCATATACTAGTCCAGACATTGGTGGTCACATCGTTTGTCGTCAACAGTAGGCCAGAGGCCAAAAAACTGAAGCAACTGGTTTATCCGCTTGTCATTGTCCAAACCCGTCTCGCTCCAGCCTTGTCGCTCTACGAGCTTGCCTACCTACGGCCGCCTGCATAGAAATGGCTACCACTGCAAGTTTGCCTGTTTATATGCTACCGGGAGTGCCAGTTCATCAACCTGCACACCTGGAAGGCGATGCCAGTCTGGCCACTGAGATTCTGCCTGGTCCCCCTTCTCTGCTTTCTGCCCAACAATCTACCCAAAAGCGTGATCCAAGAAAACCGACAACTGCCTATTCTTACCTACCACCATCGGATCCAGGATCCACTTATTCCGGTATCATGCACGGAACTCTTATTGGACAGGAGCAGGAAGGCCCTCGCTCAAAACGCTCCAGGGTAGATAGAGGGTACGTTTTTTCCCTTTGCTTTTCCAGACTTGGCTGATATTCCGGTTGCTCTTGTTTCATTCGCTACTGAGCAGAACTACGAGTCGCTCCCAACGTGCTTCTGCCAGAAGTCAACTTGCTAACCCCGAGCGAATTGCTCCAAGTGAAGTGACCACGACGCCTACTCCTCCAGCCGTAGCCGATGGTGACCCGTCCATCGTAACTGGCGCTGAACAACAGCGCTTGTCTCGTGCGGTCTCCTTTCCCGACTTGCCGGATGGAACCATTTCTGCCACTGCAAGTAGATCACGCAGAAAGGACAAGGGGAAGGCGAGAGAGGTAGAGCCGCTCATTGTGAGGGTGAAGGAGGAGCCGAAGGTGATCTCGTTGCATTCTCCAGAGCCTCCCGTAAGCATGGTATGCCCCTTCTTATGACTGGCTCTGTCCTTGTCTCCATCAATTAACCATCAGGTCAACAATAATGAAGACCATTGTTCATCGTGTCGCTCTCAAGGCATTCTGGTTTATTGTGACGGTTGCCCTAGAGCCTTTCATTTGTTATGTCTGGACCCCCCATTGGACAAGATCGATGATGGTGATAGCAGATGGTATTGTCCCGCATGTATGATTCGAAAGGTCCGTGTGCCATGCAGCTTTATTCGACTTTTTCTAATTGCATTGCAGCATCCACCAAGGAAGCCACCACCTTCTCTACTGTCACCGTTAATATACCAAGTTGAAATGTCTAATCCTACCGAATTCCAACTACCTGACGAAATTAGAAATTTTTACAAAGACGGTGCGTTCTTTTACAACAATCGCTATGGCATCGCCATTTACATGCGGAGTAGTTGTCACAGGACCCAAGGGAACTTACGTTGACGCGTCGGAAGTGAAACAGCTTAGGCTCAAGTGAGTGCATCATTGCTCTTAATCACAACATGCTGATTTTTCTCGAAGTCGCCTTGGCCAAGTCGAAGACAGGGATGCCTATCGCCTCCGCGACAGAAATGGTGCTCCCATCCTTTGCTTTCGTTGCGGTACATCAGCATTGCCTGATAGTCTGTCGGCGAATGCCCATGCTACAAAGCGTGCCCGGAGATCCCTCCCAAGGGCTTCCGTTTCTGATGCTTGGAAAGGCACCATCTCATGTGATTATTGTAATCTCCACTGGCATCTTGACTGCCTCGATCCTCCCTTACTATCAATGCCACCCTTGTCAAGAAAATGGATGTGCCCGAATCACTCTGAACAAGTGCTGGTAAGGCGTTGGCCTGTTAATCCACAACCATCTCACCGTACCAACAGCCAACCAAACGGAGGATACCAAAACAAAATGGCGCACCTATAGAGATTACTGAAGCCAATCAATTTAACAATGGCAATATCGAAATCATCTATCCTGAAGCAGTGTCAAGTACTCAGCAAACAGCAAGGATTCCCGCAGACGAAGTTCTTATCAATGGCCGCAGGTACAGAGTGCCCGAAAGAGTGATTCTTCTCGACTTCTGGAGCAGATTGCACAAAGACGATCTACCGAAGGACAGGTTGGGTCAATCCCTCAATTCATCGTACTTATCTCATCTCACTGCAGGGACTTGGGCTCTAATATATCTTCACCTCTCACATCCCTGAGCTCTTTGGACGAGGCTGACGACAGACTATCTCAAGAGCAGTCAAGACATCCCGGCAAGCCCGAGGAGCTGCAGGTGGCACAGGTAAGTATACCGCTGTACCTTGATCGGACAGAAGTTAAATCCTCGTAGATGCTACTTGGCCTGAGATTACCTAAACGAGATGCAGCACAACCATCTTTAACTAACTTCGTCAACACGAAAAGCAGACAAATGGTTGATCACGCCGTGCAGACTGTGCCTGAACAGCAACAGCCTACCGTTCCTGCAGGTAGAGCAGTTCGAAAGGCTTCGACAAAGGTGAGTGCCAATGATTCTGTACGGATCATCCATATGAATCGCTCATCTAGCGATCACCGTTGCAAAGGCCACCCAAGGTGAACGGCGTTGCCAAAGTGCCAACATTGTTGGCTATAGATCCGGCACCACAGACGGTTCCACTTCCATCAAGACGGAAGAAACCTACTCAAGTTCAGGCCGATTCGAGCACTCGTGAACTTCGCCCTAGAACGAAAGCTGCTGCTATGGCTATTGAATCCTCCTTAACTAGCATATCTTCGAAGGTAACGCCAGCTTCAGCTCAGCATAAAACGTTTACGATCAGTGAATACTTAGGGTTCTTTCAATGAACTATGGACTGCTCAGTCGTTTGCCCCTCCGCTCACCAACAAGAGGAATGTACACGTCAAGGTATGACAATCCATCCTCTCTATCTACTGTATATTGACCACTGGTTTGGACAGCTCGAGGAGCAAGATCACGAATTAGGCTCAAGAAATGACTTAATTTCTGACACGGAATCCATTCCCCTCTCTTCCACAGTGAAGGTTGTTAAGTCAATCTATCTTCCTTTGTTTAAACTTACAAGCTTGCCAATAGGCTTTGTCTAAAAAGGCTCGAGCTGTACGACGGCCAACCAAGAAGGCCCCGGTGGATGGTAAGAATATTGAGAAAGAGCGACGGGGAAGAAAAAGGAAAGAAAGAGAGGATGAGACACAGGAGCATCGCCAAAGTGAAGCGTGCAAAGCATTGACGCCGAACAACGAGACTGCCGAACGTGAAAGGCGGGAGAAAGACAGAGAAAAAGCAGAGAAAGAGAAGAAAAAAGGGATTCGGACACCAACTCAGCATGGAACCAATGCAACCTCGGGACAGCCGGCACCAATTCCCCCAACCGCACCTACGACTCCCTCACTAAAGATTCGTCTCCCACGGCTGAATCAACTGAACGGTTTGCACACTGCGAGTACCTCAGGCTAAATGATTGTGTAGCACTGCGTCTTTAAGACGCGCTCGTGTCATTTATGTTTACTGGTATCCATGCTTATTTGGTTATGAGTACAGTGATACTGTCGGATCACTGACTTGCTCACAGTTACTTTGAGATGGCTTCGCTTGAAACATTAGTACAAGAATGGTTGCGTTTAGACAGAGTAAGCCAGTGTTTCGACCTTCAGTTCCTAAATATGATCTTATGATTATCTTCTATCCAAGAATGAGAAGACAAGACAAGAGATTCTGGATCTCTTGGTTACTAGTAACACGGACGAGCTTGAGAAGAGAATGAAGTAAGCCCCCAGCCGATCCCAGTGAGATTCCGCGTAACCTTTCCAGGCCACGCATACAATTCGGAACTGCTGGTAGGTTCTTTTCGGAAACGGGCAACAACCGATTCATGCCGGCTAGGCTTACGAGGAAAAATGGAGGCCGGATGGGCACGCATGAATGGTAAAGACTGTTGAACGGTTTCATGCCGACCGTTCTCAAGAGACTAATGCATCGCAATTCCACTAGACTTGACTGTGTTACAAGCAACCCAGGTTTGCTCGAATTTGATCCATTGATTCAATTCTGAGCAATTTAATATTCAGGGCCTGTGTGCCTATGTCCTCTTGCAGACAGTAGATGCTAAGAGTCGTGGTGTTGTGATAGGCTATGATCACCGACACAATTCAGAGCGTTGGGCTCACCTAGCCGCGCGCGTATTCTTGAGCCATGGGGTCAAAACATATCTACTTCAAGGATTGGTGCATACTCCAATGGTACCCTTCAGCGTTAAAAGACTGTCCGCTACTTGTGGAATCATGATAACTGGTGAGGAGACTACAAGTCGTATTCTTCACGTCCATTCACGCTCGTGCAGCTAGCCATAATCCCAAGGTCTGACTTAAGTTGTTCAACTGGCTTTGTCTGTATTCAGAATTTCCTCTCTGACATAGCAAGACAACGGTTATAAGGTCAGGCATCGTGGTATCACCCGCAATATTATTCTAAATTTACAAGGTCTATTGGGAGAATGCAGTCCAGGTTGGGAATAGAGTCTATAATATTTTCTGCCGACTCACGGATAGCAAAGATCATCGGACCCCATGACAAAGGAATATCTGACTCAATCGAAGCAAATTTGGAGCCTGCTCCCTTGATTGAAGGTGACATTTCCTCTCTACATCTCGAAGATAGGACAGCAGAAATGAGAGAGGCATACTTCGCATCTCTTGCTATCCTCAATACCCACAGGTGCGACATTTCTCCAATGTGTTGCGATTGAAGCAAATCGAGGTAGAATCATAAATGAAAAATGCAAAGTCAAGTTCGTCAACACGTCCATGCACGGCGTTAGCGATCGATTCGTGTCGCAAGCCTTCGCCCTGTTCGGATTTCCATCCTACATACCTGTGGTTGCCCAGCAAACCCCTGATCCTGAATTTCCCACTGTTCGTTTCCCAAATCCAGAAGAGAAAGGTTTGTGCGTACCACCCGACACCGGGAATGGATTATTAACGACGTAAAAACAGGAGCATTGGTGCTTAACCTGCCCTGTCGTTGATGGCTCCTTATTTATCAAACAAGTAGGACGAGGCAATCCGAGTTGCCGATGCAGAGAGAGCTAGCTATGTTTTGGCACAGGATCCAGACGGTGATCGTTTTGCAGCCGCAGAGAAGAGGTGTGTGGCTTTTGGAATCAACCGGAACGCATTATGACGGTGTACAGTCCTGAGGGAGCATGGTCATTATTTACCGGCGATCAGCTTGGTGCTCTGTTCGCGGGGCATATTTTGGACCAATATAAATTGACTGGGAAGCCGCTCAATAAGCTTGCAATGGTGGCGTCTCTAGTGAGCTCTCGGATGATAGAAGCCATGTCAATCGCAGAGGGGTTTGAATTTCAGGATTGCTTGACAGGTATGGTTCGCTGCTGAAGCATTATCTCCTAATCTGTCCCAGGGTTCAAGTACATCGGAAATACAGCGCTGAACCTCGTCGCAAAGGGGTCTGAGGTACCTTTTGGCTATGAAGAAGCCATTGGATACATGTTTGGTTCTGAGATTCGCGACAAAGACGGCGTAGCTGCTAGTGTGCGTCGTGTCGGTATTAGTTGTATCTCCGTTATCTTGACACGCTTCAGGTTGTTTTCGCCCAGCTTGTTGCGGAGTTACACGACCAAGGACGAACGGCAAGAACTTTCCTTGAGGAACTATATAATCGGTGAGACACCAAAGCCTTGACATTATTTATCATCTTTACCACCTTCCCTTAGATATGGTTTCTTCAAGGTCCCACACACACTCTTAGAAAGACAGCAATGTGTTGACTGACCCTTTTCCAGACTAGCAATAGCTATTTCATTTGTGATGATGCAAAAACAATCGGCCTTATTTTCGACAATTTACGCAACTTTAAGGCAGGTCATCTGCCATGATAAGCCAGTCTCGCTAACACTACTGTGACAGGGTTCTGCCTCTGCATATCCAAGCGAAATTGCTGGTTTACGAGTGACGCGTGTCGTCGACTTCGCGTCAAGTTATGACAGCGGTAACCCACCGTCCTATAAGTCAAACTTGTCCTCCTCTGGGCACATGATCCAGTTCCGCGCTGGGGCCAGGGATGATCTGAGGATTGCATTGACGATTCGGTACGATGATTTCTTGTGTTAGCATGTATGGTGCCCCTGAATCAGAACTAGGACCAGTGGAACAGAGCCAAAGGTATGGTCACGCTGTCCTACAACTGGAAGTTAGGGCCGACGGTATACTTTAGATCAAATATTACCTTGAAGGTACAGGTAGAGATCGCGACGCTGTGGAGGGTATATTACCGCAAGTTGTTGATGAACTTGAAACGATCTGGCTTGAGTCTCAGAAGTATGGCTTGGGACGTCCCTGAGAGATACATGCATGTTATATAGGCTATTCATGTACTATTCGGGCTTTCCGGTCCAAGTCCAGTATCTTCACCTTCTCCCACACAACGATATCCACTTCGGGTTGATGCAACGATAAGGCGTATAACCTGTTGTCAGTGCATGTTATAAAGGACTATTTGTAATAAGTGACTTGTGCGGACCTAGCCAGCATTATACGATGCATAAGGTCAATAGCGCCAATGGGCTCAAGGTTGCATCCGATAGTTGACTTGCGCTCCTTGATGAAGTCTTCTTGTATACGCTAGCACCAGTGAGGATCTGTGTTCGCAGAGTAGTGGTGTGAGGGACAAACTTGAGCAACATGCTGTTCGATGCTAGATGTGCCGACCTTGGCACCACAGACGAGTTGGCGAAATTCTTCTAGTTTTTCCTTTGATGGCATGGAGATCGCATCATGAGGCTTGTATAATTTCTTCTTCAGTTCATCCATAGTGATATTATTGACCACAGGTTGAAATGGCACGTTCAGATATGTCTAAAATTCGGATTCGTCAATAAGAGATCAAAACTGTTGTTGGGTACATTAACCTGAAAAAAGGTGCTCTTCCGCCCGTCGCTGAGTATGATGAAGTTGAGGTCTGTCTCAAAAGTAAAACTGCTATAAGGAAAAATATACTGTAGAGTCTGAGAATCCAATGCTTCCTGCACAGCACGAATGTTGAGGAGAGCTAGAGAGTATGAGCTAACGTCCCTTATACTTTTGCTTGATAAGAACCTTTCCCGTTAATTTCCCCTTCACCAACTTCTCCCTCCGCAATCATGCATATTGTGCCGCGAGGAAGTTGTAACCAGCCACTGTAAAGGTCCTCGTCATTCGACTGTGGATAGAAGCTGGTATTGTTAAGGACAGGAAGGGAGAGAGGGATAGTTGTCAATAGAGGGAAAATGAGAGCAAGGACGTATGAGATTGTGGGGATGGAGAAGGAAGAGGAATATGGAGAAGGGAAGCGCGATAGTGTCATAGGTGGCGGAAGGATGGCATAATGTCTTGCCTGTCTACAATGCAAAAATGAACTTGCAAATTAAAGCAAGAAAATCGATGAACAAACACTCTCGCAATCGCGCAAAGAAGGATCCATTCAGCGGCGCCTTTGTCGCCTGCCAACGCTTCGTCAGCGATCCAAGAGATGAGTTCATGCCTCAGGTTATTTGTATATGATGCATCAAGAATAGGAAAATGGCACGGAAGCAAACTGGCTGGGAGAACTTTCGAGAAGAGGACATGAAGTGTTGGGGCAAATGTTGGGCTGGTTCCTTCGACGTCCGCCGAGTCTCTGAGATACATGGACATAAGAGGCAAAGGCTATAAGCACGGGTAGACCTACGGCTCAGATGATAATATCCCAAAGAACTCCAGGATGTCCGTCGCTTTATACGCTTCAGGGGGGACGTCATATATCTGCAGCAGATCGTCGATTTTATGCTACAGAAGTGTGAGCGGAACAATGGACCTTCACTTGTGCACCAACATGCGCTGTTTGTGGAAGTGGGAATTTGTGAGGCCGCGACTGAGGAACATCCGAAGAAGTGGGAAGCGGCCTGTCTGATAAGCTGAGGTAAGGTGTGCGGACAGATAAAGGGGTCGTACCAGTCTCTTCGCTCGTGGTGCTTGAACACCAGCGTGATTCACCAGGAATGGATACAGCCCAAATGACATGACGTTCACGGAGATTCGCATAGTCAATAACATCGATGGAGACATCGTCAAGGTCACTTATTCCCCATCCTCCACAGCTCCCATCGCTTCGCTTCGCTAGGTACATTTCATGTGCAAGAGAGGTGTCCTGTACCATTGCGCGAAAGCGGACGATGGAATTATTCTCATGTCTGTGTGGCGGTCGCGCAACGTCTAGGACTGGTATCTCATCGAGCAGACTTGTTGAGAATAATTTTGAGAAATGAGTAGCTACTTTCTGGGGGAAAGACGATAGCTCGCCATCGAAAAGGTCGATGAGGGCGCGATGAGGGTCTGCGAGGGCGTCAAGGGCGGCCGAAGAAACCATGAAGGCTGACATAAGCGAGTGTACACTACTCTTAACCGCAGCCATGCCCCTCTTCAATCGCCGGAAGTCTCCCAATGATCCCAGCACAGGCGATGCAAAGAAAGAGAAAGGCGGTTGGAGGCGACCAGCTAGTTCGTTTTTTTCCTCTTGTCTTGGTTTTCACTCTCATCGTCAGCACAGATACTGCATTCAAGCAACAGCGTTTAAAAGCATGGCAACCAATCCTGACACCCAAGACCGTTCTCCCTACATTTTTCATCCTCGGCATCATCTTTGCTCCCATTGGAGGCATTCTTATCTGGGGCTCTTCTCTGATCACGGAAATCACTCTGGACTATACTGACTGCGAAAACCTCTCCCCTTCTCCTTCCAATGGCTCTCTCTCCTTCCAAGACATGCCCTCCAATCGGTTCTCATATCGTCTTCGTTCCGCAGATAACAATGCCTTCATTAGCACGCCCCAGTATGCTTTCCTTGACAACTCCAATAACTCCTCTGTTACCGACGTAACCATGGAACGCCAATGCGTGATAGACTTTGATATCCCAGCCGATATGGGGCCAGCTGTCTTTCTATACTACAAGCTTACAAACTTTTACCAGAATCACCGCCGTTACGTGAAGAGCATGGACGCTAATCAGCTCAAAGGTCAAAACAGGAGTGCCTATGATCTGAGTACGAGTGATTGCAAACCTTTGGGCGCTATTGGTAGTAAACCCATCTATCCTTGTGGGCTTATTGCGAATTCTATTTTCAACGGTGCGTATATTTCTTACCTATCAATCTTGATGCTCATGGCTCGTATTAGACACGTTTTCAAACTTGGTCCTGCAGAACCCCTCAGCTACATCATCATCAACATACAACTTCTCGTCAACAGGCATTGCATGGCCCGGTGAAGCTAAGAAGTATGTTTCATCTCCAATCGCTCCTATTGGAGGTTACAGCAGCCTGTCCGACATTGTCCCACCTCCCAACTGGGCTAAACGTTTCCCGAACAATTACACCGATTCAAATCCTCCTCCAGACCTGAAAAGTGATGAACATTTCCAAAACTGGATGCGCACAGCCGGCTTGCCTACTTTCACCAAGTTGTGGGGAAGGAACGACCATGACGTGATGACCAAGGGCAGGTATAAAGTTATTATTGGACTCAGTATGTTGCTCTTCGTTTCTTCTTTTTGGGGCAACTTTGATCATGCCCATGAACAATCAGATTATCCTGTACAACCATACAAAGGCACGAAGTCGATAGTAATATCAACAGTGTCTTGGATTGGTGGTAAAAACCCATTCCTCGGTTGGGCATATGTTGCTGCCGCTGCTTTATTCGTCTTCCTCGCTGTCGTTGGCACCGCAAGGCATCTCATTAAACCGAGGTACGTCTTACATTGTAGTTTGTGTTGCTATTGCTCAGGTTTTTCCAGACGCCTTGGAGACATGTCATTACTTTCATGGAACCGATAAACAGCTTTCTACTTTCTAATTTGTATTTTTTATTATGTGTAATCATGCGGTGTTGGACTTCGTATGTCACGTGTCGGCTGCCCTTCGAAGTCAACAAACCTATCGCGTTCAACCTCGCCTAATTTCGACTGCTCAGCGATGCAAATGGCACTCCTGGATATTCGCATTTAAGTATATGGTCGGTCGTTCTCCCAGCAACAACCCAACGAATTACACCCTGGTGCCATGTATATTATTATCTGATCTAGACACATGCATCGATGAGCTCCAGAAATATTTGCAGCAAGCTCCAGTCCGGTCCTTTCAGTCGGATACTGAGAGTTTGCTTACCAGGGTGTTGTTGATAATATGCACGGGCCTGTGTTGTCCTGGGGTTGTCTCCCCTTGCTGATAACGTTACGGCGTTCCTTAGTATTTGCCCACCTCCTTCAAGGACACTGCCATCGATGACCTGAATGGAAGGCATCAAGTCACAATAACACTACGGTATCTAGATTCAATCTACTGAAAGTGTGAAATGTGTAATGGTAGACTCTTAGCCACAGTCGCTATCGCCGAAGCACATGGCCTACCTGTCATGATGGTGAATATTAGATGATCTAAAAAGCAGTAAAGTTCCTACCATCTTTCTTTGTGTATTCAGCCAACTCGATGAATCGGTTCGTGGATACTGGGCTTGAGACACCACATGCTGCCT
This sequence comes from Amanita muscaria Koide BX008, assembly GCA_000827485.1. Taxonomy (NCBI): domain Eukaryota; kingdom Fungi; phylum Basidiomycota; class Agaricomycetes; order Agaricales; family Amanitaceae; genus Amanita; species Amanita muscaria. The sequence continues at coordinate 101,046 of KN818225.1, forward strand.
CATTGTTCTCATGCCTTGGGTATGGATGGCACTTAACAAGAGCTCGTGTTCACGCCTGTATCTACGATCCTTCTCGGCAAGGGCGGTCTTAATCATGGCAAGTTAGTAGGATAACCTGTGGTTCGGAGACGAGGTACCTTGTAACGTGCTACATCACTCTCTAACGTCTTTACCTGAGCTCGGAAGCTCCCTTCACCTTCATCAAAGACACCCTGCAAGTGATTAGAAAGAATCTACTACTCATGGACCAATAACTCACAACACTGACGCTGGCTGCATGCTGATCCTTGAATAATTTATCTTGTTGTTTGATAAACTGCAGTCCGTTAGCAAATACTTAACGATCCAAGATATTCCCCACCTGCCGCGCCTTCAGCAGTTTCTCCTGATAGCTCTTATTCGCTTCTTTCAAGGTAACATTTTCTTCATGCAGCTCTAACATGCGCGATTTGACATCCTTTGGGAGCTCCTTGCCTGACATTGATGATTGCAAATCCCTGCCATACTGCCCGTCAGAGAACTTTCTGATAGCAACAGTACACGAGACATACCCCCAATCTCTTTCTCTTAGCAACATCTTCTCTCTTTGCCCAATCCCTTCACTTTGAAGGTTAACTTTCTCGAACAGCAGCGAATTCACTTGCTCGAGCTGCATTCGATTCTTGTCATTCAGCTCCCTGTTCAGCTTCTTGAGGCGTTCGATGTCCGCCTCTAGTGCAACTTTGTCCTCATTAACAGACTCCCTCAGAGTAGCAAGTATGTCCAACTGGTCCTTATTGATAAGAGTTACTGTTTTGCTAACTAAATCTCAATTTATTGTGTAGTGCTGCGAGACTTACAGTCAGACTTGGCAACGATCAGCTCTTTCTGCTGTCCTTCAAATTTAACTTCAAGTTCTGTATGCTCTTTTCTTAGAGCTTCTAATTGTTCAACGGTTTCGTTTAACCGCTGGCGTAACGCTATAGCAGCTTCGACACTATCCAATTATCGTCGATCAGAGATATAAAGGAAACGGTAGAAACTTCCTTGCCTGTCGCCAGAGGATTTACCACTTCTTATCTCTTCTAGGTTCATTTGGAGGACGAGCTTTTCTCTGTGAGCAGCCAAGTAGTCACTTTCATAGCGCGCCTTCATGCGATTGGCGTCCTCAAGCAAATTCTCAAGGACTAACACCCGACTTGCATCCGCCTCTTTCTTTCGTACTGCATCGAGCTCCCTTTCGAGCTTCTTTATCTGAATCTTTAAATCAGTCATGGTTGTGCCTGCAATGGCATCATCCAGCTCGCCACCAAGTCCGAGGTCAGTTTGATCATCCATGTCAGCTTCTTCTGCGTTCCATTGGTCATCGCGGCTTCCACTGTCCTCAGCGCCGCCAGTTGTTGTCGAGTCACTGGCTATAGCACGCAGTGGTTTGGTCGCACTCGGTCGACTCTGGGACATCAATTCGAGTTCGCGCACACGTTCCTGATACAATTCGAGAGTTGCCGAGTCTTTAGTACGCTCCTCCGTGGTTATTCGTAACTTTGCCTTGCTCTGTTCCAACTCAAACTTGAGGTTTTCGATATCTTGCGTCCGAGCCGTATTCTTCGTTTCCAAATCAGCGATCTGATTCTTATATGATTCCATCAATGGCTTAAAGGCAGCAACTTTGCGGAATTCTTCCTCCAGAGAAGCGTTCGTGTCGACCAAACTGGCGTTCTGCTTTTCCAGGGCCTACACAGAGTATAAAAGAACAACCAACATTAACAGGAAACGGGGATTACTTTCAGACGTTGTCGTAGATCAGCACTCTCCTGCAGTTTCTTCTTGTACTTTTCCATTACATTCTCTGTCTTTTGCAATTTGTCTGCTGCATGGCGGTACCTCAAGACGCGCATCAAAAACGATCTCAGCCAGATTAGAAAGGCGCCTACTCGTCCACTTGATCCTTTAACCTCGCAGCCTCGTCGGCCACGACTTGCAGTTCGTCTACTCTCCTTGTCAAGTCCGTTGCCAAGCTTGTCTGCTTATCAAGTTCGGATTCTGCCAAAGCAAGATTATCCTCGCTCTTCTGGCTGACGGCCTCCTGATATTCAAGAGGAATAAGGTAGACATGGAAGAACAGCTCACAGATCAGCCCGTAATCTTTCGATTTCCGTTCGAAGGATGACATCGGATTTCTCATTTCGCCTAATTTCCATCTCCTTTTTCATCTCCCGGAGTTGTGCGACCGTTTCCTCTCGGTCCGAAACGACTTCATCATAGTTAGATTGTAAAGTACGGTGCTCTTGCAAAAGTGCCCGATAAGCCTTCTCTACCGACACCTTTTCAGAAAATATTTGACTGCGTTGTGTCTGGATCATATAGTAGTGGTCATCTCTGGAAGATTTGAGCAAGGCGGTTGGCGACCTTAACAGACACGTACTCTGTCATGGTTTCTCCAACCTCACGTATATTGGTCGAAGGAACAATTTGAACCATAATCTGCAACTAATCAGCGAACCAAGTTGTGGAAAGGGAGGCGATGCAAAAGGGACCTGTTCAATGGCGCGCATGAGTTGGTGCTGATCACTCTCGCTCAGTCCCTGTATCTTCCCGATGAATTCCTTGTTCTTTTCACATTGTACTCCAATTGCAATGGTGAGACGGCACATGCCCAAGGCAGGTGCAACGCTGTTATCCTTGGCTAGTGCTTGCAGATCTGGCACATCTAACCCACTCGTGGGCTTCTGGAGTACATCCGTGAAGTACTGCGTCATTAACCTGTATAGTCTCTTAAGTGCAGCAAAACGGAGGACCCAGCTATCCGAGGACTGTGCTGAAGCGCGCTCGGATTGGCGAAAATAGTCACTGTCGCTGAGCAGATACCATCCAATTAATCGGGGACGCGTGCGACTGGCTGCACGTACATTATGGACAAGATTTCAAAGAGAGCAGTGCCATCACTTATGTCTGCGACAGATGAAACTGGACGAGTAAGATTGAAAGTCGAAAAGAAATGGGTGAATGCTTCAAATTCCTTGTGCTCAGGATCAGGCATCCAAGTATTGGACAGAAATAGTCTTTGTGATTTTCTACTACCACTTTCCATATCGAAAACATATCACATGACTAGTAGCTACTGCTTGTCCCCTTTGGACAATATCGCCCTCAGATCCTTGTTGGCCTTTTCCAGCGCCTCAATTTTCTTTTGCGTGGGTTGGATTTTGGAGGCCAAATACGACGCTCTCGCTTGCAGGTTATCGCCATATGAGAATATCCAACCGGATGACCCAGTTACTGTGATTGGTTTTATCGTCGTCAACTCATCCTCGCAATTCTTTATCGTCTTTTCAAAGTTTGAGATGAGCTTGGAATTATATGAAATATCTTGTGTCGCAGCAAAGATCGGGTCTGAGCGTACACCATGAGATACATGCAGATAATAATCAGAAATTGCCCCTCACCAGATACAAGTCTCTCGAATGCCCATCTCAAAACAGGCTTCCCTGGCTTGATCGTGGACGGTCGACCTTGAATAGTTAAGCAAAGCAATTACGGAAGTCATGCTGTGCACATACCGTTCAACATCCCAATGGATATCACTTCGGCGTGTTCCATCGCACGTAAAGGAGATTCCTCCCCTTTGAATGGCACGTCAAGTAAAACATCGTAATACGGGACCTAGGAAATTTTGTGCATAAAAGAAGAGGCATAAGCATAATCCACTCACCTCAGATTGCCTTGAAAGAAGTCGAACAACTCTCCAAGCTTGCTCTCTTGTCCAGGGCAAACGTTTGGAATCCTCCTCATCGTCACCAAAAGCGTTCTTTCTTAATTCACTGACGCCCCTGTCAATGATTTCTTCAACTGCGTCCTCGACTCGTTGACCAGCTCTGACTTTATGTATAAGCTAGATAAATGTTGATCTTTGGGCCGCCATTACTATCCATGATACTCACGCTTTCCAAGTCACTTGCCCTTCCCCCAAGGCGTTCAATGCAGACCGTCTGTTCTGAAGTGAATTCCACGTTTAGACCGAGGTCATGCAGCTTCTGTTTAACAAATAATAACGAGCTTGCAGCGTCCGCGTCAGACAATTGAATAACATGGAGAGGTTTGGTGGGCAAAGCTAAGATTTGATAACTGTCAAGGCAAGCCGTATCACGGGAAAAAAGAAAATCAAACCCTTGGCAGCTTGTTTCGCATTTTCGCGGTTGTCACTTATCATAACGACGTGTGCAATCTACCTGATAAGCAAGAAAGACATGTTGTGTGAGAGCGCATACTAACCTGATTTTCGACGAGCTGAGCTGCCCATTGTGCCAGGATATCCGGAACGTCTTCTCCGTGAAGTCCAACTCTGGTGGAGAAGTGTCTTATTACGACGACGGGTAATGCATCCACATTTTGAGAAGTTGCTAAGGTCATTCCATGGTCACTCAATCCTGCTGGAATGGGGTCTTTCTCCGAATCGCTTCGCTTTGTTTTCCGCTGCTTCAGTAGCCGAAACTTCTTCTCAATGCGCGCTCGATGTCTAGCAGCCACTCGTTCGAGGGCCACCGTAGTTGTCTGGAGGATGTGGCGCAATTGATCTTGGAGGGAGCTACTGAGTCCAGCTGACCAAGCCATTAGTGAGAGAATACGTCGGCGAGGAAACACATGCCTTTTTGACCAATTAAACCGACACTGGCCAGGTCTATCAAAGTACTGACGGAGTTAAAGAAGGTAAAAACAGGCCGGTATCCAGTTTGGCTCGCGAGCGCTCCGATGAGTTGTGCATCAGACGATGCTTGGATCAATTGGGAGCAGTCGATGAAAAGGGCATCACTTATGACCCATGTCAGGCGTGCAATGTAAGATGCTCGGGGTTCAGCTCACCGTCCAACTTGACGAATTACTGCTTCTGTCATTCTGAACTTACCGCTACCTTGAGGTCCATAGACAAAAGCAGCAGTTGCTATCGTGGATCTGGTGAGATATTATCAAGGAGGATACAGATATTGACTTGCTTGGCATCTCAGAGAGATAAGCCCTCAGCAAGGCCTCGGCATCCTTCCTCTCCTTCCATACTTCGACGTCAGGTACCTCTTCGTCTGCAGCCAACATAGATGGCAGTCGTTCAAATTTGCGAAGCCACTTTGATACATTGAAGTCTACTAGGTGATAAGAAAATATGAACATCATCGCAAGACCATTCAGCAGACCTCCGTAGTCAAACCAGTGGAGCAGTTTGCCTTGGATCGTAAGCGAGCGAATGGGGTCAAATATCTGCAATTACAGTGAACATTTATTAGAAGGACGAGCATTGCAAATACCGCGTAGGTGATGGTGCCTAGTAAAAAGAAGATAAGAGGAAAGGATATCTTAGGATGACCAGATATCCAGCTTCGGACCACGGACGCTCGCAAAGGCTGTTGATAATCTGGGCGCAAACGCGTTCTTGACGGCGATTGCGCGTCGAATGAAGTTTCCAGGCCATATAACACGTTACGCGCGATGACCGCCGATTTGAGACGTTCGTAAGTGATAATAGAAGAGCGCTGCATGCCAGGAGGAACGGCTGCGGGTGCCGCTATATCCCGGATGCGACCAAAAGGCTATGGCGTTGTCAATGAGAGCCACGATGCGTATCAGGGATTACTTGCGCGAAACGTCTGAAACAAAGATTGCTCGTTGACGTCTGGACCCTCAAAACTGACTCTGAGCATCGACGAAGCGAAACGATCCATATCCTGTGAAGCATGGAGTACCATATTTCGAGTTATGGTAGTGACATACTTCCTTCCATGGCGTCCCCCTGACTAGCCATATGTTCCCTTTGTGGTGTGAACCAATCCAAGACGGAAAACCGCCATGCTTCTCAAAAGCAAGTTTGACCTGGGACAAAATTTTGTCGGGCTCAGAATTGGAGCCGTCTTGTTGATATTGAAAGTGCACGAATACGCCGCCATCTTTACGATGGGGTTCTACTGATACAAGACGGAAGCCATGGGTATTAACTGACTGGAGACGGGAATGTACTGAATCAAGGACGTGATGTTCTCGAAACAAGGCAATCCAATGGCGGAAGCTTCGAGAAAGTAAATCTCAGAGGAAACGAAGGGGAAAGACGTGGACATACTCCCATCTGGCGAGACGAACGGGAAAGACGGAATCAATGAAGAGGAACGCCTGCATCGCGTCACACACCGTGACATGCGTGACAGCCGATGGCTTCCAACGCTCACCGCCGCAGAGCTCAGCGGAAGAAACAGCAGCGTTCGTTCCTCGACGCCATCAAGAACATCGTCACCGCTCCTTTTTCTTGGTTTGCTCCCACAGACTACCTAGAAGACGTCAACGGCAAGCGCAGGCGTCTTCCTTCCCCGCCCTCTGACCAGGACGAACATGCTTCCCCCAGAGTCAAGCGTCCTCGTATAGACAGCCCCAAGGCCGCCTACCTCGACCCCCCTTCCCATGTCTTCAGGCATAATCAACCAGTTCGCTCTGCTCTCGGTGTGTCTCGTACCATGTCGCTCGATCCCCCTGCTCGACCCCTCAGGAGAGAGTCCGCCATTGCCCAGATCTCCTTCCAACGCGATCTTTCCATGCCTCCAATGCCCATCTCTGCTCGGTCTTCCTTCCTTACTCGGTCTTCCCTTACCCCACAACCCTCTCAATCATTAGTTCGGGAATCTTCAGAGCCCCCTCCCCTTAGCAGTCTTGCTATCAACCCTGTCTTTGTCCGTGCTCCCTCCTCCCAGCCAACTGAAGTTCAGCAACGTGCTTCTGCTCAAACGATCACTCTTGGATCTCTTGCCGATTCGACGAGAAGCGTGTGTACACAAATTCCCATACCATCTAAAGCTACTAACATTCAACATCCAGACTCGTTCACCTGTTCGACAGCACAGTTCTCTGCTGTTCAGTACCTCTCCATCCATTCAATCGAAGAGTAAGTCCAAGTTTTCTTGTCATACGCAAAGTTCTCAAACAGTCCTCTTTCAAGCCCTGCGTCAAGAGTCCCCCGCTGAAAAGGCTCTTCATGAACTTGATATATACAAAACTCCTTTATTGCCGACTCGGCTACGTTCTTCCAATAGCATCACGCAGTCTGCAAGTCTTCTTGCTCCGCCCGGCGCTCCTGATCTTTTCGGGGCGCGTCGCACGCAAAAGCTTGTCCTCATGCAGGATGAAAAGAGGTCAATTCGACTTGGTACACAGGCTAAGAAGGCTTCCCTTGCCAACAATACCAAGCCATATGCAGGAGAAGGTGGTATGAAGAAACTCCTAGCAAGGCGCAAACTGGAAGAAGTTCCAGAAGAGGAAGACGGCGACCAGGTAGCGCATGTTAGCAAAAAGGATGCCATGGACGATGATGCTGGTGAACCTGCTATGGTGGTGCCCACTTCCGGTCATGCAACAGAAAAGAAAGATTGGTTTGCTGTTGCGTCAAATGAAACTCGCCCTTCGACTTCCGTCTCTTCTCTTCGTGTAGGCCGGGACAAAAAACGCAACCACATCGCTCGGCCAAAGGCAACATATGTTAGGTCCAAATTTTCTGCAGCATTTGATGAGGACATGGACATGGACGAGACGATGGATGACGCAACCGCAATCGTCGACGAGGACAAGGAGAAAGTTTCCAATGATACATTCATCTTTAATCCTCCACCAGGGTTTTCTTTCGCGAAAGATGTTAGTCAAATTTTAAATTGTAGCAATTCTTACCTAATATCTTCTTTAGGGCACAGCTGATGCAAAAGAGCTGCCTATTTCTTCGTTGCCTTTCTCGTTAACGAAGAAAACCCAAGACTTGTCCAGCAGCGCATCTAAACATAGCAATTCCGTACCGCTTCCTTCTTTGACGATCGAATACACGTCGCCTAAGAAACAGATGGAATTTGCATTCAGTGAAAAACCCTCGTCCAGTGATGCAGGTGTGCCGGACTTTTTCGCGAAATCGAAAATACTTTCCAAGCCAATTGAAGTTCCTGCTTTTCCTCAAAGTTTTAGGCTGGCACCGGTTCAAGGAGCCTTGCCATCTGGATCAGACAAAAGTTCGGAACCAGTTTGGGAGCCTACTACCACTCCAACAGACGGACCTTCGATTTTTGCATTGAGCCCTGAACCTTCTTCTCAACCTCAGCAGTCCTCTCTCTCAGTATCAACAGACGTTAGTCCTACAAGATCTGACAACGGACCATCCGTCAGTAGTGCTGCGAAGCAAATACTGATGGAAACGAAAGAAGCTACAGAGGCCCAGATTTCCACGGTTAACGTAACCCAACCAAATCGAGTGGCAGAGATCACAGTTTCCACTGATTCCGGGGACACCATGAAGTTTCCACTCCCAGGTGATTTGGGTAAAACCTCTCTACCTGCGTTGGGTGGAGCGCAAGACTCTAAAAATAACCCGACCGAAGACCAGGCGGAAAAGCCTGTCTTCGGCCATACTATAGAACAGACTTCAAGTTCATCCAATGCCTTCAAGCTCCCAGTGTTGAACCCACCTTTCAGCTTTACACAGCCAAGCTCCAGCGTCGAGACGTCCAAGTCAGAGGTCCCATCGCGGTCATCAGCTCCAAAGCTCTCCCTCGGCGGCTTCACCTTCAACCAAACGGCGAGCACCGCGGAGAAAGATAAACCTCAGGCCTCAAATGAGACAAACTTTATGTTTGGCGCATCTCAGTCAGAGCAGAAAAAGGCATTGCCCTCTTTTTCATTTGGCGGTTCTCAGCTGCAAACTTCAGTTCCCACCAGTTCAAATATATTCCCTTTTGGAGGAGGGGGATCCGTTGGCAGTGATGTCAGTAAGCCATTCGTGTTTGGCCCCAGCGCCACGACGCTTCCAGAACGACCTGTTACCCCTCCAAAACTGCAAGATCAAGAAGTGCAGATGGATGAAAGTCCAGCTCGTGATATCCAATCTACAGAACAAAAACCACCAGTGACGCTTGGTTTTTCTTTCGGTACGAGCACAGCAACAAGCACTCTGTTTGGCACACAGACTAGCGGAAATGCAAGTTCATCACCATTTGCTTTCGGGTCGACGAATGCGTTTTCCACGCCCACCAAGGAGACCAAACCTGCTCAAGACAAACCAATCAGTTTTGCACCGGCATCAGCGTTTCCATTTGGCCAGAACGCCGCCTTCGAGGTGACTTCAACAGCACAATCGCCAATATCCTCCTTGCCTACAACTGCACAACCCTTCTCCTTCGGATCCAATGCTACTTCGTTTCCATTCGGTGCCCAAAGTGCGCCGGCTAGTAATCCATTTGGGCAGACGCATCCCGGCTCGGCGCCCAGTAGCCCTGCTACATTCGGTGCTCCTTTCTCCTTTGGTGCGCCAGCAAGTAACGCGTTTGCGTTCGGGTCGAGTCAGCCAGCTTCCCCTGCAGGTGGCAGCAATATTGCTTTACCTCAGCAGCCCAGTTCTACTGGCTTCAGTGGTACGGGTTTCGGGCAGTCTGCTCCTTCTTCGCCATTTAGCGCTTCTTCGCCCCTCACACCGTCTGCCCCAACAAATGGTGCATTATTCACGATTGGTTCTGCACCAATGTCTTCGCCCAATGCTCCTCGTCAGATCAAGAAGTTGCCCACTCGACGTGCTGGAGCGAAACGCTAGTATCATCACTATAATCGGTCACTAGAAAGGACGGACTGTGACTTTCTCTCTCGTTTTTATATCTATGCAGCATTAGTTTCGATTTGATCGATCTATAGCGCACTAGGGATGATTTGGTGGCTAACGGCCATGTACCATTGTATCTCTGGGTGGTAGCAATACTGGGCTCAAGGCCTCTACGCAAATCACTTGATACATAATACAGTATAAATTATATGATAGGCATTTGTATCTGCAATTGTGCTGAATTGCAACCATGACTTCCATCGACGCGCCGACACATCCTCTTTCTTTGAAAGTTATGCGTGTATCTGTATGCTATTGCTGCTAGACAGAGATTCTGAATATGTTTGACCGCTTTCTAGAGACCTGAGCCCGCCTCGGCATGGCAACCGTTCTACTCCAGCTCACCATCATTCTCAGTGTGTGGTCCTTTAGCAATGGGTTGGCTGAGCTTAAGAACCCCTTAGGCCCATTCCTCTGCGTCCGTCCTTTCATTACAAGGATCTGCACCACTGACAGGACACCCCAAAACCCTCCGTGATCTCACTCACGCCTCTGAGCTGCTCACTTTACCTGCTACATTCGGGTCTATCCAGCTTGGCGAAACTTTCTCCAGTTGTCTCTGCATTAACAACGGGGCGTCCGTCGAAATTGATGATGTTGGCCTGAAAGTTGAGATTCAGACAGCAAGTTCCAAACTCCTGCTGGTAGAGTTGGGGGGAAGGAATCATCAGCTCGGCGTTGGAGGTTCTTTGGAAAGCATTGTCAGCCACGAGATTAAAGAGCTGGGACAGCATGTTCTTGCCTGCACAGTTGCATATCGTCTTCCACCCGGTGCTCGTGCTGTCCCGGGTTCCTCAGAAGAAGAGTCAGGCGATCCTGGATTACAGACATTTCGAAAGTTCTATAAATTCGTTGTAAGGAAAACCCCAGTAAGACCACCACCATTTTCTGCTCAATAATCTTCCGTGCAGGTCGTCAACCCCCTCTCTGTCAAAACCAAGGTTCATAGTTCAAGATCCCCTTCTGCGTTATTAGATCTCTCCGAGAGAGACAAGGTGTTTCTAGAAATACACATACAGAATACCGGCCAACATCCGTTGCACTTTGAACAACTTCAATTTGAAAGCGAGGAAAGTTGGCAAGTAGAAGACGGCAATGTCATGCGTGTAGACGAAGGCAACGGACGAGAAGAAGAAGAAAGCCTACTTTCCGGCTCCCTCATCTTGATTCACCCGCAAGATACAAGGCAATATGTATACATTCTCTCACCCAAGGTGGTATCGCTGTTTCCGGTCACCTATTCTCCAGGAAGCGTTATTCCATTGGGTCGCTTGAATATATCTTGGCGCTCATCATTTGGAGAGCCAGGTCGCCTCCTAACCTCTATGCTATCACGTCGAATACCTCTCGCCGCACCACAACAGACAGCTCCGGCTCTTCCTGCGTATCTAAAACGAACCATTACAGGCCACCCTTCTCGACCGCAATCACCGCTGCTTGCCCACTCGAGACCGTCCTCGCCTTCACCACAACGTCCTACTTCACCGCCACCCGCAGCGTTGCCACGCCCCACTCCTCAGATGCTTGCCTCTGGGATCGAGCTTGCTCTGTTGGTACGCCATGTTCCGAGAAATAACATTGTCTTGGAGAAACCATTTACCGTCAAACTTGCGCTTGCGATCTCAAACCTTGGACCGGGAGGACGTGTTATCAAAATAGCAGTTCAACAACTCCAGCCTGCCCGTGTTGTTCCATTGGCTTCTACAGAGTCCAACGCTGATGTTCTCAGTCCGCGTCCATCCTCTTCAGGAATGAACACACCCACGTCTACTGTTGGTGGATTCAATTATGCAGTTGCGCATCAAAAACTGTTATCAATCTCGCGCGCTTCTGTGACCGACGAGTCCGACAAAAGGACACAGCAACAGGAGACCGTAGCAAATAGTAAACACGATCAGCTACCACCACCTTATTTTGACACCACAGATAAAGCTGGATCATTAGCCATGACATATGTCGGGCCTTCTACCGTCATGTTTCCCGAGATTACTCTGGGAACAGGGATCATGGATGAATCTGACAACGACGGGGCCAAGTTTTCATTTGTACAAGAATTCGATTTGACTTATATACCATTGCGAAAGGGCTTTGTAACATTCGGGGGCATACGAGCTTTACTCATCGAGGATAGGTTTGTTTCTGCTGCGGGTAGGCAGGATGGAGACCAAACACCTATTTTGAAAAGTGGTCATGAAAAAAAAGTGCAGGCATTGAGGGATTGGGACATCGTGGGTGAAGTGTGGGTAGCATCTTAGCATGCAAACTCTGTGTTTGCAGTACATAACGTGCTAGCGTCTTTATGTACACAAGGCATTATTAAGAACAGGGAAATCGAGATGCGAACTCAGACATGGATAAGCCTATGCATTTACCCAAGGTTGACTGACGAGCTGCTGCACACATAGCAACGCCCGATAAGCCACGTCTGGATTTTCATGCGACATTAGTTGCATGATGCGGGCCTTGCTACCTAGATCGGAGATCACTCTAGACGACGATGCTGAGAACGGGGGAAAAGGGTAGCGAAGAACCTTACTTTTTCCCTCGCTCGTAATGTTTGACGTATTGTCCAAGGTCGTGTACAGCGACAGCAAGAATAGTGGGGTCGTTTGATTCGTTCACCAGCCTTAAAAGTATACTGTCGTTGCTGATAGTCAAACAAACAGTAACAGCAGAAGAAACCTTGGGCGAACCGCAATAATTGATAGTCGGCGTCATTGAGCTTCACTGCGTTTTCCTTCCAGAAATCCTCAGATTCATGGACTGGAGTCCATGACGGGTGCCCAGAGAGCAACTCAGACTTGTACTCATCGAAGGTGCTGTAATGGCTCTGCAGGCATGAAATTCATAATGGCTGGGATACTCACGTCAAACTTTGGAATCTGGCGTTTAACTCATCTCTCAGAAATTGGGCATCTTCGAAGATGTCCTCGTCGGACAGCTTTCGTGTGCACAGATTCTTGACAAATGGCAACAAGCGAGCGACTAGCATCGCAGGAAGATTTTCAGACGGAGCTTTGGTTACCAAGTTCTGTATTATGGGTGAGACATGGGACTAGAGAGATACAGAGTGACGCAACTCTGAACGTGGCAATAATGGCGCGTATAACCTTCTCTTTCACGGCAGTTTGAGCAACCTGAACAAGTAGAGAAACAATATCATATTTCCTGCAGCACATCAAAGAGTGAGCTGAGAGCGGCAACTTTTTTTACACACTTGTTAATCTGCTCAGCAATTATCTGCTCGAATGATAACAGCCACAAGCAGAATGCAATTTGGTAGCTCATCTGAGGTCCAGGATTGGTGTTTAATATGTCGACGAAACTGAATGTCGTAGTATACCAAAGGCAATCGCCTGTCATGATGCCATTGTTACGTACCCTTTGACTATGCCAGGGGTTGCCCATACCATTCGTCGGCACTCAGGGCGAGTAAGGAGAGATTCTAGACATTGAACAGCAACGTCGCGCTTCGCGGGTGAGCCCTCTTCCATGAAGGCAGCCAAGGTGTTGAGAAATGCAGGAAGCCTCGCTTGTGCAATGGACTTGCGTTCGGTGCTAGATATTTGTGAGATGACGAGGAAAACATCGAAATAGAACTGACCTCAGAAGCACAGTCAGGAGTTGAGCAGCTTTGAGCTGAACAAATTCATCCTGCGTCTCGAGCGCGCTAGTCGCTCTTGGATCGAGTGTGTTGCGTCATGATAGATATTTCCGACTCACCGGAACAGCGGTGAATATGGAAGGTCTAGATCCGAATCGCTGGTTTGTTGAAAGAGCAGTATGCGCTCATCGTGGTCTATCTAATCTGAGGACGTTCGCAAGTTCCGTATCATAGAATGACGAACCTAAAAGAGCATCCGCAACAAGAACCAGCAGACATTGCATAGTATCTATTCTCTGTAAATTCTTGAGCAGTCTCAGGTAAAGTAGGGCGTATGTTCTGCCCTCGGTGAGGAGACAGTTCTCGACCCTCGCTTTGGGTTGTTTGTCCACTTTCTTGATGAGAGATAGCTCGTCCGAAGTTACCAGATCAGCTCTATGGTATCCTTCCCATGGCACAGGCTTGGCGCGAATTTTGGCAGAGAGTTCATCGAGATATGGAGTGGATACGAGGGTAAGAGACATGATGATATGTGGTAATAAGTTCGCACGGTGCTTTAAACAACAGCTCGATCAAGCGGCGAGCACGAAAATGTCTGCCGCTGCTCGTCTCGGTCGACGGACGCTCGCGACAGTCGCCTCGCCACGACCTCTGATAACGACGGCAGTCATTCTCAATCGCTCTCCAATCCTTACCCGCTCTCCTTCACTTTTCGAGCGCGCCTACTATGCCTACCAAGCTCGGATACGCCGTGCACTCCATAACCCCTTCCCATATGACTTTTACTTCAAGCAAGGATCTCTTCTCGAGAAGCGTTTCATTCAAGAAGAACGGAAACGCGAACGGAGGGCTTTTGGACCCTCTTTTGGTGCTCAAGAGGATGTCAGTGAAGAGGAAAGGGCTGCGACCAAGGCTGCGTTAGACACTCTTGCCCAGCAAGAAGGCGAAGGCGAAGATCTCTTGCCAAGGGTGCATCCTTCAGACTCGAACAGGGACTACCAAAGTCTGGACAGAAAAGGCAGGAGGAATATATATCTCTTGCTACAGACACTTGAAAGCGGACGTGATGTCTGGCGCTTTCCCCGGGGCACCCTGCAGAAAGAGGAGCTGCTACACGAAGTATGGTTGTTCTTTTCTTAAGAAATGCTTAACCACGCTTTAACCACTTTCTAAAAGGCTGCGCAGAGGGACCTCCAAACAGAGTGCGGTGAATACATGGATTCGTGGATAGTGAGCAGAAAGCCAGTTGGTGTCTACAAACCAACCGTGTCCAACGGCAGTCCAGAGGTACGTGTTCAACGCGTCTCTATTGACTGTTTTATGATAACCATGTCCTTAGGAATTGACATTCTTTTTCAAAGCCCATATTATGGCTGGTCAATGTCGACCACAGGGTGAATCTGTAAAAGATTTTGCTTGGTTAACAAAACAAGAGGTCGAATCACGAGTGGATGGTAAATATTGGAGTGGTATCAGGGATATGTTATCTGACTATTAGATTATTTAATTAAGATCTACTTTGGTGCTGTAATCGCTTTCACTTGTCGTCCATTTTTCCTAGCATCGTCAAATCGTCTAACAATAACCTGGCATTTTGTTGTCTTGCAAATATGTTTAGCGGCTTCCTTGATTTCGTCTGAGAAAAGTGTGAGGCCAGCGGCACGTTCAACAGCTTCAACTACATGATACAATCAAAATAAGCTGTTATAGATATTGCAGCTGACGTACCGGGTGTCACAAAACTCTCCAGAGGTGCTTCATCAGGAATTGAACTATTGGGAAGAACGAATGCTCCCGTCGACACCTCGGAAAGATGAGGAGTCGAAGGTGTGGACGGTCGTGTTGCCAGTACAACTTTGGCAAAGTGTGTTGGCACTGCTACATTGGGTGGATTACCTATTACTTCGTGAATCTGTTTCGAGTCTTTCAGATTACTGGACACTATCAGCAACGAAACACATACCACTCTCCATTTTCCATCAGGACCCAGCTTTGGGAGGTATAGTGGAATAGTGAACACATAAACATCTTGAAAAGTTCCAGTAAGGCGACGACACCAATCCTCCAAGTATGCCCAATCTACAAAATCTCCAGCACAGGAAAACAGTCTCGCAAACAGTTGGTCTTACAGTGGCGATTGAAACCGTCGCCGACTTGAGGGGCGATGTTTGAAAGCAAAAATGTCTCGTTCATCGCTTCCTACAATAAAGTATTCTAGCCTCAGAGCGAATGCAGAGTAGTGTGGTTCACCTGAGAAGATTTAGCATCTGCGGCCGGTACCCTGCATATTAGAAATCCTGAATCAAATTTCCGCAAGAGTCGCATAGTTCGGTGACATACATATGACCACGGTCATATCCACTGCGGAAATAATCCTGAAGGCGAGCCCTAAACGCGGCGGGAATGGAAAGATCTTCTGAAAAACTCGACTTGGTTCTGTCTCCAGACTCGCTCGGGTCCAGGGAATTGCTCAACGCTGATTTACCAAGCGAGGCCAAGCTCAAATGTTCTGCAGTCTGTGCTGAAGAATAGGCTCAAGCGCGACCATCAAAATAAACTCATACTAACCCAAGCAGGATGCCTGAGACGTCGGTCGTACGCTGCGACATACGCCTTGCGCACCAAAGGATCAGCTATGGGTCCTTGAAAAGTTGTTGAGAAAAAAAAAAGTCAAGGAAAGGTTGGACGGAACCTGGATTTCCATATTTGAGCACTGGGAGTCCAGCTGGGGCAGTCAATGCGACCGCTTGGTTGCCCTTGTCGGTAGTTTGTACGGACAATGGCTGGATTGGCCGGCCCTTTCTGTTGGCTACCGCTGCAGCGATTCCCCCGCCGACAACGGCACCTGCTGTAAAGATAGCAGCATGAATGGCAATGGAACTAGGCATCCGTCAATGTGACAGTTGAGTGACACGGCTAACATTGGTATTTGTTTTTATTCAATCGTGAGTAGAAGATGGATGATACACAAGTTGGAGCAATAGCTCATTAAAGGATGGATGGGTAACAGTGAATAAAGCAATCTCGATACATCATTTCACATTTCCAATGGTTCATGAGTTTGAGCATCAAGCCCACTCCTAGTTTGTCCCACTTGCGCGGGCTGGCCATCATTAGCGCCTCCAGCCATGCGACTGTCCCGTCTCCCGAATCCCCCGATGCCAGGCCCACGGGGTTGTCTTACGACACCACTAGGACTCGGGAGCTCGCCAGGTACGGTCACATTCCCGTTCGATACATTTGCACTGCTAGATCCATTAGCCACCGTGTTCAAGTTTAGCGGCAAGGTAGGGACCGGTGGGACAGCCCCAAAGGGGCTGTTGTTGGAGAATAAGGAACTAAAACCCGAAGAAATGCGACGGGAAGGTGAAGCAACGGTGGCAAAGCCTTCGCGGATATTCCCGTTGGATGCACGAGAGGTCAGCCTAGGAGCTTGAGAGTGAAGTGTCTTCATGTCGGGCATAGACTTTTTCATACGAAGAGAGCTGGCAGTGGTTGTCGCCTGCGCCGAGGCAGAAAGGTAAGCAGAAGGAGCACGAGATAAGGTATGGGGTGGTCGCTGAACTGTCTGTTGTTGCTGCCATGGGACTGTCAATACATCGTAAAGAATAGGGTGGGGGATTCACATACCCTTTGTGGATCAATACGGGTCACGACGGCATACCTCTCTTCGCCTTCACCGATTGAGTAGTGATAGACACCGAGCTTCTGTGCAACGAGGTGCACAATTCTCCTCTGTTTGGCTGACAAAGTCCTAGAAAAGGCTAATTCGTCGCGCATGGGATCCTCTTTGAATAGCAAAATTCTAGAGTAGATCTCCAGCGTTGACGGATCGTTCAAATCAAGCTCATTCAGAACACTTTTCTCCGAGCCACTGGGTGTGGGAGCAGGTGGAGGGAGTTGTTGCTGCTGAGGAGGGGGCATGGCAGAAGTAGCAGGAGCGGTAGTTATAGAAAGGTTGTATTGAGAGGACGATATAGCAGACGAAAGACTGGGGGGAGAATATTGCTGTTGATATATAGAACCTGCAGAGAAGGAGCGAGTTGCACCAAAGGGGGAGGGCAAGGCAGTGCCATAATCCTCGTATAGAGGAGCAACGCCAACAGAGGTAGCGCCAACTGGGCCGACGGCGACAGCCTGTTGTTCCTTCTCCAGCTGCATGGAGCGCATGCGACGGATAGCCTTTTCTCGCTCAATACGTTCCTTTTCACCTGCTTGAAGAACCTTTTTGTACTCGACACGTAATTTGCGTCCTTGAACGTCGAACCCGTTTAGAGCAGCAACAACTGCATCCGCGTCCGCGGATTGGCGGAAGTTTGCAAAAGCCAAACCACGAAAGGCACCTTGTTGATCCAAATGGTAATTAAAGGCATAGGGTGTGGGAATGGATAGTGATGCCTGAAAGGAATGTCAGAAAAGATCGGAAGCGAAAGGAAAGATCACACGATTAATTCAAGAAGCGTTTCACGCTTGACGTTGAAGGGGATATTTTTGATAACGATGGCGGTAGGAATGATTTCATCTTCGGAGTTCTGGGCAGGAACAATGGGTGGTATAGAAGGGGTCGAAAGGTGACCCAGGGGAGGAGAACCGCCAGCGGAGGAGAAATCAGAATTGTTTTGCGGGGAAAGAGAACGAGCGTCAGGTGGACTACTGTCTAACCATTGCTAGAGTTGTCTGGAATGAACATAAAGGAGAAGGAGATGAAGAGGGTTGACATACGGAGGGTAGAGCACTGCGAAGAGGCTTGCTCTTGAGGGGGGAGTAGGGAGCGGGGGAAGTTGCAAAAGGATGATACTGAGATCTACTGGCGCTGTTGCCCTCGTAATCATAAGAGTCATGAAGACGTTGGTGGGAAGAGAGCGACAGCGAGGAGATGTCTGGAGGAGAGCTGGTCATTATGTCCTTGAAGAGAAAAAGAAAAAACAAAGATGCTGCAATTGTTGTTGGTTGCTTATTAAGCTACTCTACTGCCCGATAATGCTTCATCACCTGCCCTTTAAACTCTGCACTCGGTCATTCCCTGCATTCGCGTGCTCAAGCTGGGTGTTCTCACCGTCTGGCTTCTCCCATATCCCCGCTGCTTCCGTGTTCAGTGGCGACCCGTTGTTTGGTTCTGATCATCATCTCCATCTTACTCTATTGTTCATTTGTCTGCTTACTTACCCCCTAGCAACGACTGCAAAGAAAGAAGGATCGTCTGTACACTGTAGACAGCCGACCACTTGTCCTATTTCCAGTCAGATTATCTCATCCGAACTGGACTCGACTGCTCACTTGAAGAATGTCCAGGCAGATGGCACCGTTGCCGATATCAACATTGGGATGGTAGCATGGCGTTTCAAACTTGATCACGGGTGGCTTGTATGGATAGTTGAACGGGAAAGATATCGAAATTTTGAATGTAAGGCCAGCATATACCTGAGCTTCTTTCAGTCTCGATTCAATCAAAGAGATGCGTCCAGCGTCACAGTTCCCGGTGCTCCTTCTATTGTTCCAATCCATTCAAAAAGATTTCCATCATTCTTCGGGAAGGCAGACTACAGCGCGGAATAAGATCTCCGAAAGTACATGGAATCAGTGAAATCTCACGATTCCTGGTGAAGAGGACATCTGAATGCTGTTTCAGCACCGTGCAGAAAACAATTTTGACAAGAACAAACCATCAATGTCATAAGTTCATTGCCAAGACTAAACATTGTTCGTGGGTTCAAATTTGGGTAGCGAGCTAGAGGGATGCCTACCGTTTCGTGACGCTTCCTGTACTCGGCTGTTCCTGTGCAGAAACGTTAGATTTTTGTGATGCAACGGGATGTACTAAAGGCGAGGTGATTTGTTCCATGACTTTTGAGGTTGGAATTCTGCTCAAAGGGCAGCCCAGTGGCACGCGTACCGAGTATGATCACGTGACAAGTCATTGTCCCCATTTAAGCTCGCTACACCCGCCGCAGCGGCTATCCAGCTGACTGTTGGGGGGCAGCAATAGAAATTCTCAGAGTCTGATGTCGAACAATGCTTTTTTACTTGGAAGTGGAAGAAAGATGACGGTCCAAACTCAATAAGTACTAACATTGCCCATTTGGGCGTGTGAACCGAGTTGGCGTCCATCTCTCTTTACGACGCCCAGCATGTCAACATCAAGTTTCGCACCAACGTCACCAGAGACGGCCCTCGTTAATCAAATATTTAATCAATTCGATCCCCAGAAACTTGGTGTCCTTACTGGTGACGTCGCTGTGAAGGCTTTTGCTGCAGCCAAACTGCCGCCCACCGTTCTTCGCGAGATTTGGGATCTTGCAGACGAAGACAACAAGGGTTGGCTTTCTAGAAGGGGCGCCTCCATTGCAGTCAGACTAATTGGGTGGGCGCAGAAGGGTCAAAAAGTTTCCAGCGACTTGCTTGCTAGGCGTGAGCTTCGGCAACTACTAGGTTAATCTTATGCCGTTATTCACAATCGTCCTTTAGCTGGTCCCCTACCTTCATTAGAAGGTGTCACCGTCGTATCCCAACAGAATACTGGCCTTGCCTTGAAGTCCCCAACCATTATGTCGCTCCCTCCATTAACTACACAAGACAGAGCTAAATTTCACAGTCTTTTTTACAAAGCTAATCCACAGAATGGGCTTATTACCGGTAAGTACAACAATCATGTATCCATGAACTATACGTTGACCTTCTTCAGCCGAGAAAGCTGGAGAATTGTTTCTCAAGTCAAAACTCTCAAACGATCAGCTCTCCCAGATATGGTGTGCTTTTTTCCCTCTTTGTCCAACATTCATTTCATTCATTAAATTTTGAAGGAATCTTGCCGACACCCAGGACCGCGGCTCTTTGGATATAACAGATTTTACAATCGGCATGTACTTCATTCAAGCCGTGATGTCGCGCCAACTCTCTGTCATACCTTTGACTATTCCACCTGGATTGTATCAGCAGGCAACTGGTAGCTCTCAAACCTCAGGATCCCACATGTCCAACAACAGCGGTTCTTTCAGCCCCACGAGCAGCAACTTTTCACAGTATAAGACGTCGGGCCTCCAGCCACAGTCTACAGGCCAAAGCGTGCTTCAACCCACTGTCACTGGTACGTCTCTGTTGCAGAAAGTGCAACCCAATATGTCTGCACGCCCAGCCGTCTTCGGGTCCGGTCCTTTCCCCCTCCCAACAGCCACAGCTCAGTGGGATGTAAGCCCCAATGAAAAAGTTGCTGCAGATAAGATTTTCAATGGATTGGACGTGCACAAGCATGGTTACATCGAGGGTGATGTAGCTGTCCCGGTCATGCTGAAATCCAATCTGCCAGGCGAGGATTTGGCTCGAGTATGGTTAGTCCTAAATTCAATACGTGCAGCAACTAAAGCCAATTGCTGGACAGGGATCTGGCTGACCTTGATAACAATGGTCGCTTGACAAGAGATTGCTTCGCACTCGCAATGCATCTTATTCATAAGAGGCTTTCTGGCCAAGAGCTTCCCGCTGTTTTACCCCCTTCCCTTATCCCCCCTTCCTTCCGCAATGGTTCTGCTGCAAATCCAACACCTTACTCACCCGTGACACAACAACAACCTCCAGAACCCGTCAATGACCTGTTCTCCTTTGATGAGCCACCACCAGCGCCTGTTGTGCCTTCTCAAATAACCGGCGAAACAGCTGGTCTCCAGCCCCAACAAACAGGTCAGAAATTTCCGAGTCCTCTGAATCAGAAACCAACAACGATTTTCCCACCTCGCTCGTTGCACAATGTACTGAGCGATCCATTTAACCCATCTTCCTCCTTCAGTGCGTATGGACAATTTCTCATTGTTTGACCAACTAATCAGAACTTGTAGCAAAACAAAAAGACCTATTGGGGGATGACGACAGTGATGAAAGGGCGACCTCACCATTGGAAGATAAGTCGGCAGAAATCGGCAATGCTCAGAATCAACTCAACTCCACAAATCGGTCTCTGGAAGCGGCCAAGACTGAACGAGGAACTGTGGAGCAACTCCTCGCCGACCAATCTGTCCAACTTGGTGCACTTCAGACTCAAATATCCTTTGCCAAGGCTGCCTACGATGCAGAGACCAAGTTACTTGCAAATCTGAAAGAACGGCAAACGAATCAACTGACTGAAATTCAGAAGCTGCGTGAGGAACTGATCCACGCCGAGAGCGACCTGAGTGCGATCCGCGTAGAGAAGGCTGAAATGGAAGGCTCCTTTTTACGTGATAAAGAGGATGCCAGGGACCTCCACCGCAAGATGCTACAAGTCAGTCAGGAAGCGGATCGGCTTAGACAGGAGCTAGAAAGAGTCAAGAAGGAAGCTAAACAGCAGAAGGGCCTGCTGGCTATTGCTAAAAAACAACTCACCACAAAAGAAGCGGAAAGAGCGAAAGTAGAAAAGGAGTTGAGAGAAGCCGTAGACGAACTGACGTCCATAACTGCCGAGAGGGAAACGATTGAAAGTGAACAGACTTGGGCTGTTGCTACGCCGCCAGTGGTAGCGAGCCCGGAACGTGGACTTTCACCGGATTCCGTAACGTTTGCCGCCCAACATCCTTTACCGTCCACTCCTGAAATACAAGGCGGAGGAGTAGGACGGAGCAACAATCCATTTGGTAAATTCAACTTGGGGTCTGGTATGTTTAACTAAAACCTAGATTTCCAATTTTACCAAACACTTCTATTTGATAGCCACTACGCCAGGTGGTCCGGGGCAAGCTACTACCATCAGATCTTTTAGTTTTGAAAATGCATTCATGGTCGAGGAGAGCGCAAGCCATAAAGGTGTTGAGCCTGTCCAGCTTAATGGCACGGGTGAGGCGAACGCGAACACGCCAAAATCTCACCCTACAAGCTTGGAGCTAACATCCTTTCCGGAGGTTGCGTCACCCGTTCCCGACAGCGAGCTATTCGAAACTCCACCCACGTCATCTTCTATCCAATCTGGACCATCTAGCCCTGCTGTTCCATCCTCTTCCTCGACTCCATTTACTGCATGGGCTGCACAGCAGGAAGAAGACGCAAGCTCTGGCCAGTCTTTCGAAGCCACTGTTGCACATTACCCTGCTATTGAAGACCTCAGTACTCAATTCCCTGCGCAAGGAAGTTCTGAACTCCCTGGATCCTTCCCACTACACCCAGAAGCCAAACAAGATAAATTGCAAGGACCTGCTGTGACCGACTTGAACGCGGAGCTCAAAGAACTCGACGCTGACGAACCAGATTCTGACAACGAAGAAATTCCTCTTGCAGAACTCAAAAAGAAAAATAACGAGACAAATGCAGACCTCAGCTTAGGGGGGGATAATGGTGAACCCTCAAAGGCAATATTTGACGATATCTTTGGTGTCACTCCCGCGACGGCAGAACCGATCAATAATGTTCAGCAGCCTAGAGCAGAATCCAACATCGATAGTATATTTAAACCTGCGGATAACGCATCGACAACACCACTCGGGGTACCCGCAGTCGAAGGTCCAAGCAATCTACCCGCTGTCCAAAATGTCACTAATATTACTGGCATCTCGGCTTTTGATGCAGCATTAGGGAGGATATCGTCACAAAATGAAGTTGCTGTCTCGAATTCAGTGGCCAAGGATGACCAGTTTACATTCGACGACAATTTTGATTTCTCAAGCAGCTCTGGTGCGGCTGCACGTTTGAGTGTTCTCGGCTCTGAACCACTGACCTCATGGACAAGAGGTCCCACCTCGGTCGGTCCTGTTGTCGAGGATGGCTTCAAACTCTTCACCCCTTTAGGACAGACGCAAGCCTCTGCGACCAGCGCCCTGAAACCGCTTTCGTTCGATGACGCTTTTGCCAATCCCAGTTCCCGACATTCTGTAGACACTTCGAACGATCATTCCCTGCAGGATATTATACATCAGGAAACCGCATCTGATGTATTGTCCAGCTCCAAGACTCTCCCCCCTACCTCTGCTGAAGAAAAGCCTTCCCCCCGAATCTCGGATGGATCACCAGAATCGTTAGTGCGGTCGCCATCACCTGCCCCACAGAGGACGAAATCACCACCACCTCCCAAGCGCATTTCTTCTCCCAAATCACGCCAATCAACGTCGTCGAATAAAGACGAGAAGCAAGGAAACCTTCCAGTCCGACACTCGAAGCTCAGTGTAAGTTACTTTCGACACCCTAAGCCGTGCCTCATATTCTATTTTATTCATTTTACTTTTTAGCTCCGGCTGCCGTTTGTCGGTAAAAGGAAGAAGCACCAAGAGGCTCAGTCGACACCACTACCGTCCACTCAGAATCTTTCGGCACCCCTTGAAGAAGAAGATGCCGCGCCGGTAAAGCAACTTACTTCGATGGGTTTTGGTCGAGCGGAAGCAATCGAAGCTCTTGAACGGAATGCCTATGACGTGCCAAAGGCTCTGAACGCGTTACTTGGCGGCGCTCAGTGAACCTGATTTGCTATCCTATCCTTACACGCTTTTAATCCTAAAGTCTTTCGTTTCCAGTTAAATTCATTCAAATTCATTTCTAAGTGGAGACGTTTTCTGCTCATATCCTCTACATGTCATTCTTTTGGAGACTTAGTCATTGTTTTAGTGTTGCTTTGTTCTCTCCTTCTCTCCTTACATATTCTGTTAAACTGTTAATGCTACTCGAACAGCTGTGTTGGCAATTATGGTAGTACACTGAGGAAGCTAAGATGTGTGGAGACATTAAACTGCTATCGTGCAAAGGCGGGAAGCGAATTGACATTAAATGGTTGGGACAATGAGATGATCCAATTTTGCCAGTCTTGTTCCTTCTTGCAGTATTCATAATGCAGTGACGATTGTGAAGGTGTGGGAGGATGGACAGCCAAGGCAAAAACGTATTTGGACATGTCACGATGTGAGCGCAATTCGAAACTGTTGGGGCCAGCAACTAGAAGATTGGATATATCGAGCAGGCCATCGGAGGAGACCTAGATGTTATTCAGACATCTCGAGCCACGCGTGATAACGCCCAGGACATACAATGATAGGTGGTGAAAGCGGTAGGTTATAACGTTGCCGTGCTGTCAGAATCAACTGAAGACCTCCTGTTTTAGGCCAAGACGACTGATGGGTAGAAATGAACTCCTTCCAGCCTTGCTCATCGTTATTAGCTATAGCGCTCAAAGCCGCCTCTGTCGCCTTGTAGCAACCGAGTGTTATACACATAGCGTCGTTAATATCACTAAAGGAAACAAGTCAATGGGTGCATAGTGACCATATATCTCATAAATATCTCACCTAGCACTATGACAAGATTTCTCGGTCCAACGCGATAGCGCAAGATGGACAGCCGGTTTAATATTGAAGTTTATAGTAACCCTTCCTGGGTTGCGTAGACCCTTGACAAAAGCCGGAACTTTGATTCTCTCGAATAGATCTGAACGAGTGAGCTTCGCTGGGTGCGTGGAAGATTGGTCGAAACACGTACTGCGCATCATGCCGTCTTCGTCTGTAATGTGGTGCAGCGGCTTTGGAACCTCTACAAGTAACCCTTCTGGCCGTCCATCTGTAGTATCCATTTCAGCGCAGATTCCGTTCCTCTCATCATCCAGACCCAGTAAGCTTCTGATCTCTTGTCTCTCTAAATATTCCTCACTGGATAGACGACTTTCGATCGAGAGTTTCAACTCATGCTCTAGAGGTGGTTGTGACACACACAACGATAGTTTCGTTTGCAGTTCTTCAATCTTTTCCAGAACCGTCGTCTGCGTTGGGGGCTCATCATGAATATCACCATCATTGAGATTCTGATGCTTCCCCTGGACCAATTCTTGATTATCCTCCTCTGCCACGGTCATGTCAACATCCTCAGATGCCTTAACTTCGTCACCCACGCCCACCATGTGAGTCTCGGCACCATCGACTGGTTCAGACAATACCACGTCTGGGTTGCCAGAGGCGACATGCTCGGCGCTCACTCGTTGAGGTGAAACGATCCTGGCTTCGCACTCTCTGTCGGCGGGGGCTGACTTGAGGTGCCCACTGCCTTCGGGTACAGCTGCCGTCGCTGCATCTTGAATCCATAACAGTTGAATGGTTGGGTCCGTGACGTTACCCTTTAAGCTTGCTGTCCCTTCAAGTGCCATTTGTGTAGTCGATGCAGTTTGTGGCACATCACGATCGTTTCTTCCACCTTGAGTATCTTGTACTATCGGCGAGTAAGGTTTTTGTGAATAATGATCGCTAGCCGTTTTCACCTCTTCTGAAAGAGTCAAGAGTCAAAAATACTAAATAACATATACAGTTGCAATTCGATTTACCAGCCGCTGTCTTTAGAACCGGCAGTGGTTCCTCAACGCGTCCCAAAGAAATAGCTTGGACCGACAGTGAAGATTTGCGGGACAGGTTCGGCGGGAGAATGGCCTCGGATGGCTCGGATACTTTGCATTTATCTGCCTCTGGTTCATGCAAAACTTCCTGGTTAGCTGGCTAACTAATGCATCAGGAATTTTTTAGTAGCACTTCTCAATCACGAGCGTACCTCTACGACTACGGTCTGGGTTTGCGTAGCGGTTGCGGTTGCGGTCTCACGGAATTTCCTCAGATCAACGTCAATGAGATAATCCAATGGTTTGCGTTTCTTTTTGACTTTTTGTACTGCGCCTTTTTGAGATGGTACGGTGGGACCCATCATTGCAGGGGATTCAGATTCAACTGGCGGTGTCGAGATATGTGATGTGCTAGGTATTGTCGAAGTGGAGATTGGGTGATCTGAGAGTCCTATGCTTGATGGATCCGCTTGTTCTTGATTGCTAAATAATAGCTATTACTGGTCCCATGCAAACGAGAACATGTGGCAAACGTACGTTTGTGGACTCTGGATTCTGACGGGAGGAGGTGGCGGTGGCGGCGGGTTCAAGTCAACAACAGTGCTTACAATGTAACGAAGGTAGACTGCAAGTTATGTCAAACTCGAAGGATGAACTTTGAAGAATTGCTCACGTTCGAGTTCTTGCTCTACAAAAAGGTGTATGAATCGCTTCACTACCCCAATCAGGTTTATATAGGATGGGACCAAAGGGTGTGCGATGTGTTGCGACACGTGAAACGGTATTGCAGGATCCGCGGCGTTGACAGCGCGTCGGAGAGTTGATTGAGCAACCTAGTAGTATGTGTTATAATAGAAACGGTGATATTGAGAAAGAAGCTACCAAAAGCAGTTTCACAATCTCTCAGAAAAAAGTCAGGTTTGCAGCTCGATGCTAATTGGCTAAATGCATGACCATACCTCAGGGCGAGCTTGTTCATAGTAAGCCTTTTCATTGCTGAGCCAGAAAGCAAGCTTCTCGGCGATTTCAATGAAGGTGTTGGCATCGTTTGAACAAAGCTTTCTGGCATATAAATCGAACAGCTTCTTGTTATTGGCAAGAGCGGCCTGGTCAATGGACATTTCCGCTTATACTGTCACACCAGACGCGTCACTTTGCCTTTAATGTGTCATTATTTATAGTCGCGGACTCGAAGGTATACGACACGGTAACTAAGATGAAAAGGTCAAAACGCGAGGCGTATGTTAAGGGGGAGGGATGTGCTGAGTCCAGTGAGGTTCCAGTGCAAACGGCAAATGTTGTAAATGTAATGCGCCCAATTTCGCTCTATGAAGGGCATAACACCGTCACGCTCACTGCATGCATGCCCAAGAAGTCTACCATTCCGACGGCGAACTCTTCCCAAGAAACCTCGACCGCTCAAGCTGGTATCCGCTGTCTCATAAAGAAGTTCGATATTGACCCGAGACAATCAGAAGTGACTCGTCTTCGCTTTGGAATAACAATTCAACGTACTAGAAGATGATGTAGAAGTTAGCCTTTCCAAAGTCAATTATGTATGTATGGATTCTCATGCGAGTTTGAGGTGGCTGAGCCACAGGAGGACTGGCGCGCTCTGCTCAGGTGGTAGAGGATATGGCATTTGTGAAACTATCCATTGCGGATTATATGCGAACAGTCGGGAGGAGGGTATAGGGCAGAGTAGTGACCGTTGAGAGCGACTGCAAATAAAAATAATGTAAGTTGAAATCAGGCCAGACATTGGGCACAGTTATCGACCGACTATTTGGTCTTCACTCTCGAGGCTGTAATCATTTGGCAGCACAGTGGAAGAAGTGCTGAAAGAATTCAAAGACATGGTGGAAAAGTCTGGTCAAAACGGGACACACGACGGACGCGTGCGATCTCACAAGGATGATCATCTCAGCGGTCCTTCTGCTGCGCCTGTTGGACTGCAAAACGGAAAGCATTGCAGTCGACCCGAGGAATCAAGAAGACGAGGCTGTGGCTGCGGCCATACTGATTGATGGGGTCTGGTTGTATGCATTTGCAAGAAAACTTACGAGGCTATACTACTAACCTATCCATCACTGCTTCATTCTCCGTAACAAACTTCTGAAGCTGGTCTCAAGAAGGCTCTCGCGGTTGTCGAACGCGCACAGGTAGAGCTACCTCGTACTGCCAAGATCATTCCCTACGAGGTATCCCTTGCCTTGCACTAACGACTTTTACTGAGGGCCGGACGTGTCACAAAGAATGGCTACTTCCTCAACCAACTTCCTCACTTCCACATTCCGCCATTTGTTCTCTCGCACTTTACCCTCCAGTACTTCCCTGAACTGGAGCACCTGCAACAGCGGTTGAAGTGATTCCAAGAATGGCGACAGCCGGATGATGAACGCAAGAGCTGCCGTCAACCGGTGGACTGCAAGTAAAACCATTCAATGTGATGTTTGACCAGTCAATCATGCTACACCTACCAATCTCCTCATTATCGGTCTCTCGGTTGAGTGCCTCTATCACAGCTGTGATTATCTCTAATTCCCAGTCTTCATCTTCTTCCATTTCTACAGTCCCTTGACCTCTCGCTTCCTCTCCCTTCATTGATCGCATTCGCCTGCTCTGAACGACAACAGCTAGGTTAAAGATCAGGCTCGCACTAGCATTCTTGACTCCGGTATCGTCGTGTAACAAAGATTGCACAACAAGCTCCGTCAGTCTGTCCTTGTATGCGCCAACGACAAGCCGCTGTGCAATCGGAGGATTTGCAAAAACATTTGATGACAGACGGAGAACGGTCAATAGGTAATTTCTAGGACATGCCATCTTTTGCTTGTGTGCGACCGTCAGCAACAAAGTGAGAGGGTGCGTGTCAAAACTGGGTAGTGAGGCGGTCCATGTACCCGTTGTTGGATCGAGGACAAATAATCGCCACAGGTCTACCACAGGGAACAATTTCTCTACAGGTATCGAGTCGACGAGAAGAGTGGTTGCTTGGGACCATGCTGCTAACATAGCAGTCGTAGCATTAACGGACTGGGTTCCGTTGGTTTGGCGAGCCTTGAGATATGGCGCAATACTGTTGGAAATGACTGCTTTGACCTCCGCCTTGCTGGATGATGCAGATGCTGGCCACGTGGCAGAATCGATAAAGGAGCTCAACTTTGTAGTCATGGCATCTGCAGAGGGGACCTGTGTGAACAGAATAGGATTGAATGATATCTTCTGGATCAGAGGCAGTGATAATTTCGTATGCGGATGTGCTAAATATGAGAATTAACTCAAGACACCTTATATCAATGAGTTCTCCAAACTGACGAGGATAAGCTTGAAAGAGTAACAAATCAACTTGCGTTTTCAACTCTGCTGAATTAGCACCTCGGATTTCCTGGATCTAAAAAACACGATTCCTGATTGCAGTTAAGGCTCAGCGAGAAAGAGGGGATTTGTCACCTTGACACCATCGAGAAAGAACATAAACGTTGGAGTAGCGGTTACACGGTGTTCAGCAGCCAAATTATGACCCAAGCCCACTCCGATATCAACTTTGGCAAATGCCGCGCCTTTCATTGTAGGGTCACGCGATTTCATGCTCTTATCCTCCGCAAGTTTGTTGAAAAGAGGCTCTATCGCCCGGCAAGGGCCACACGTCGAGCTTGTGAAAAATGCTACTGCAGCTTTATGAGTATTCAAGAACGAGCGAAATGAAGCCGGGTTTGTGATAACATGAACGGGGCCGGAGAGCGACTCGGTCCCATGGTTGAGGGCACTTCCAGGGCCATTTGCTAAGTTAGGGTGTGCAGAAGCTTGGGCAGCTACACTTTGAAGGACGGAAGCCGCGAGCTGAGAGTCGGTAGAAGTACTTGATGCTGAGATGGGAGATGGTGCTGCTGCGCGAGAAGCACCAGGGTGTGGACGTCTATACATAGCATCTATTGTTGGTCTAAGCGCGGCGCCGAAAGGCGTTGAGAGAAAATCAGTCGGAAGGTCTGCCTTGTGTCAGTCAATGTCAAGACAGTTGACTGATATATCCATACCTCCAATGAAGCTAGGTATAGATTTTCCGGTCAAAAATCCGATGACATCGTTTGTGAAAGAGTTGCAATTGAATTCTGATTCATAAAACGTCAGAGATGTGTATTGTATTCAGGTGTCACTGGCAATATCACACCTAACAGGTGATACTAAAATGACACGATGCATCAGCATCATGCTGGGGGTCGACAATGATAAGAACAGACCTTGTCCGCAGTATAGTGCTCCTTCATCGCGTGTATGTACTCGTTAAAGGTGTCTTCATCTATAAAAGTCTCTTCCATATCTAAAATCTGGAGGGGATTTCCAAACTTGTGACAAATTAGGCGGGAAAACAAGGGCGGACGAGATGGTCCGAACATGAGATTGACCAGGAGGAGTAACGATTATCCCTTGTCCATATAAGAATTCTTTGCTGAAAACAACCACAGATGTGTGCCTGTAGTAGATAAGTAAACCTCGGCTGCCGATAAGCGAAGGAGATATACCAGATTCCGTCCAACTGTTTTCCAGTGAGCTGTTTGGAAAGTTGCTTTGCGAGGCCATTGCTGAGATCGTACACGTATAGTTTGACGGGGGAGGAGGACATGCTTTGGACTGGGACGACGCGTGGCCATGGCCAGATCAATCAATACAAGGCACCCGATCACGTAATCTTATCTTTGTGCACATATGCCTCGAACTGTCATCTCTTGTAAGGCCGGAATCTCATAAAAGAGGCTCGTTCGACTGCAGGTGCGACACCCAAGGATGTCTACTTTTGACATCCTAGTCGTAGGCTCTGGTGGCGGTCCAGACGAAACAGATCTTTCCGCGCAAGTCCTCTTCTCGGCCTCCCCCTCGTATTATTCTCATATCATTCCATTAGTTATCTTCTCAAACCCTCCGATACTGATTGGAAAGACGGAGTAATCGGTCTAGAAGCAGGTCAGTCATCAACGCTGTCGTCCCGCCTCTCACCATTCAGCAGATCGACTTAGGTTCTGGCGTGGGCTCTCTTCGTCGTATCCTCCAACGAGATCCGTCTCTTCTCGGCAATGCTGTGTACGCTGCATCTGAGATATATTCGTTTATCACGTAAGACCAATATTTTGCCTTTCAACCTAGTCTTTGACATCGGTACTAGTTGCTTCTTGATATCGCACGCGCACCTTGATCATATCTCTGGTCTTATCCTTTCTGCAGGGTCTCTGAGTGGCTGCCGCAAGCGCGTCTATGCCAGCAAGGACGCTCTAGACATCGTTTCTTCTGCATTTAATGACCGATTGTGGCCCAGCCTCGCGTCGTTTGACGAGGAGGATGACCAACACAAGCTTCTTTTATGTCCGTCAGTGCTATTGTCCCACTGTTCCTCCTTGTCACATGAACAACATTCCTCTAGCCTTCGTTTCGAACAGCGCTATATCAACATTCACCCATCTATATCTGTTTTACCGTTGCCTCTAAGTCACGGTACTGCCTCACAAAATCGCAATATACCTGTCTTATCTACGGCGTTTTTCCTAAGGCACGAATCGACCCAAAAAGAGATTCTCTTCTTTGGCGACGTGGAGCCTGATGCGCTGGCCTTGACTCCTTTAAACATGGCTGTTTGGCGCACAGCAGCCCCGAAGATTCCCCATGCTCTCGCTGCCATCTTCATTGAGTGTTCTTGGACCGCAGAGCGTTCGGATGATATGTTATATGGTCACCTCAACCCCTCCCATCTTGTCGATGAACTCACCGTCCTCGCAACGGAAGTATGGAAAATTCGATCACATGGCCAAAGCCGCTCTCCTCCACGGAAACGAAAAAAATCTGTAGCGGAGAGTATGCCAGTGAGGAGTGGTGTTCACCAACATGCTCCCACGTACGAGGACCTTCATGGAGTCCTCGACGGCTTGTCCGTGTATATCATTCATTGTAAATCTGACTTCACTCGCGACAGACCAATCCGACACATCATTGCTGAACAGGTTAATGTCCTGGTGCGGGAAAAGGGTCTCGGTGCAAGAATTCTGGCTATCGATCAGGGTTCCTTGATTCATATCTGACCATTTCGTATAACCCCCTTCTCTATGTAATTGTTGCTGTAGCATATTCCAGAGTACAGCTGTAACCATAGTGCTGTCTTTAAATAGCCACAGACCGTGGTATATATATATTAATGCTATGTAAATCGTTCTGCCCAAGAGAAATACAGATTTCTGCAACAGGACACATTCAAAGCGATGGGACTTACAATATCATGTATAGCAAAAGCCAGTACGAACGATTAAAAAAAGCGAAGACAGACGAGAAAGTAATAAATCTCCGGTTGCGGGTCCTGAAGATATGTACCCAACTCTTCAGTAGGGGAGAGTCAGCCCCTCCATAATAGGTAGCAGTTCACGAGTCAAGCTATGATGACGACGCATATAGTTTGACAACGCCGTCCGCTCCTGCGCTTGACATGAAGGGTAACGAAGGATGGTACTGGACACAGAGCACTCCTTCTCGAGCCTTTTCTCGATGCGTTGTGACTTCCTGAACACAAGCACGCGACCCATGCAAGTCCCAAAATCGGACGGAACAGTCATGACTGCCTGAGACGAGCGAGAGACCTGAAGAATCGATTGATAGTGACGTAACACCATCAAGATGAGCCAACATAGAGTGCGTGCATTGACCTGAGATAGGGCACTTAACATGAGTTGTCGCCGAATCGTAGAAACCTTACCCGTTATAATGTCAAAGATACGTATGTACTTGTCCTCATGCGCACTAATGAGAAGAGACATTGTTGGATGCGAGACGATTTGATTGATTTGTGTTGCTGGCGTCCCATCTATTCAAATGTTGATGCTTGTCCATGGGTAACCATTGTACCACACGCACCATAAGTAGTATCGCTGGGAAGTCGCAGCAACTCCCTGCCGTTTTCGACATCAAAAATCTTCACTACAGCATTCTGGAATGCTACAGCGAGTTTTTTTAGATCAGTTTTCAGTGCTTCAATTGATGTTGCACCAGGCACATCACCGTCATGGGCTTCGTCTTGACCTTCCAAGCCATTGAAGCCCCATGACAACCTCAGCAACCCACCACCAGAGGATGCACTCACGTCCCAAACCTTGACGCTACCCTCCGCCCCACAACTCACCAACGTGTTTTCATCCCGAAGGAGGGCGAGGTCCCATACTGCGTCCGTGTGTCCAACCAGTTCCCCACGCATGCGACTTTCGTCGTAAGGGGCATAGGTTGTATGGGAGGGTGTCGGTAATGCCCAAATACGAATGGACGAGTCGAGAGATGCTGAATATATCAATCCCTTTGAAGCCGAATATACAAGTCGTGTAACTGCAGCAGAATGACCACGCAGTGTGAGTTGCGGTTCAATCTCTGTAGATGGCCGAGCTCTAAAAGTTAAAAAGTTTGAGTTTACGATACTAGACCGAATCAGGGACGACCAACGCTGAAGACGTCAAACTAGCAACGTCCATTCGCCAAATTTTCACCGTGCAATCGTCGCCGCCTGTTGCAATCGAAAGTTCGTTCGGAT
Source organism: Amanita muscaria Koide BX008 (assembly GCA_000827485.1). Taxonomy (NCBI): domain Eukaryota; kingdom Fungi; phylum Basidiomycota; class Agaricomycetes; order Agaricales; family Amanitaceae; genus Amanita; species Amanita muscaria. The sequence continues at coordinate 134,101 of KN818225.1, forward strand.
GAAAAGCGAGAGCTCGGACAGCATCCAAATGACTAATGAATGAAAATAGGTCAACAAGCTCACGGTCGTCAGTTGTATGACTGACTTTCTAAGTGTTCGTTTTGCTTTCCATGTCTTCATGGTCTCTCCGTCACCTACCATTGTTGACTCATCGTCCTCCATTTCTGGCTCCTCCTCCCTTGCATCGTCGTCGTCGTCTCTGCGTCTGTCCCATGCGTTGGCACCGGTGTGCTGGTTGTCTTGCACTTGTCTTGCGTGCTCAAGACGCAGTTTTTCTCTCCATTCGCCAGCATCGTCTGGTCTGAAGATCGCGGTCAACTGTCGAGTCTCCAGGTCTTCTGCTTTGTCCTTTTCAGTTTGATTCGATTGCATGATGGAAGGAGCTGTAGGAGGCTGGGTCTGCTGAGCAAAGGGTGGTTGTGGTAGCCCAGGAGCACTCCTGTCGTGAAGGGGAGGTTGCGCAGAGGTAGCCCCATTAATGGGAGGATAATCTTTTCCTACCTCAGAAAGGACTTTTCTGGGGCGACCATTATAACTCATCTGCTCGACGACGTTAGGTAGTGGAAGTTGCATAGACGAATTATTGAGCAGAGGTCGGTTAGGTAATGGATTCATGGCTTGGGGGGAAGTAAGGTATGAAATTTCTTGAAGGCATCTGACATGCTTTAACGTGATATTGTGGCAGGATTGAAAGGTTATAACTAACTGTTTGAGGAAGTCGCGACTCCGTGCCCTACTCTTTGGATCGCGGCCAGCTGGCGGTTTTCCGAGACTCGCCACCGTCCCGGCGGCTGGGCCAAAATTGATACTCCCCCATGAACCTTGCCTATTAGTTATACTCGTCATTGAGCTTCCATTGGGTAAACGATTATCCGGGAGAGGAGACTCTATTTGGATTGCTTTAGCAACAGAATGTGCTTGCAGCAATTCAGAGGTTACCTTCACTCCGAGGAGAGCTATTTCCACTGTCGACTTTATGTAGCTGAGAATCATCCTTGCCTTGAGTATTGGTCGAAGTAGACTTTGATGATGGCTGCGTCAGCTGTTTGGAGCTTAAGCAGTGAAATATGTCAAGAAGCTTTGACAGCAAGTACGGCAGACTTACCGCTCCATACGCAAAGCATATTCAAGCATTTTTATACGACGCAATAGGTCCAGCTTCACGTTCTCAAAAGACCGTCGCTCTCCTTCGAGGAGGGCGATGCGTGCCTAAGAAGGATTTCATAAGACTCCAGGACGCAAGCATCGAGGGTAGAAGCTGACCCTCATTTCCGCTCGCTCAATTTCCCACTCATTGCGGTCGCGTTCATATCTCCTCCATTCGGTTTGCAGATAATGAAGGACACTAGAAAGGGTAAAGTCTTGACCGTTTTGCGGTGGAGGTGGTGGAATGGCATTCTGTTGGGATTGTTGCTGGCCTTGCTGAGATTGTTGTTGATTCTGGATCGGCTGCTGCTGAACGTTAGGCTGCAGGCCTTGCAAGGAGCCTAGCATCGAGGAAGAATATGGAAGAGCGTTATAGAATGCGTGTGCAAGCCGTGTGCGCTTAGTGCAGGACAAGCATGTACAAATACCGAAAATGTTACAAAACTAAATATTTTTTGATACAAAAACTATTTCTTGCCCGATCTGGACATGTTGCTCCGTCATGTTATCGCTCCATCATACTGGACACTTACTTCTTGATCCCGCCACCGACAAGCGGTCCGCCCTTGAGTGCTGCGTTTATCAGCGCTAAGCGTTGCAGCTAACAGGGGTTTCTGACCTCTTTCCTTTGCTGCCTTCAATGCATCGGCCTCAGCCTTTTTCTTCTCCTTAAATGCCTGCTCTTCTTCAGTATCTTCCTTCTTTTCTTTCTTTGCAGCCTATCAGATAGTCAGACCTGCGACTTCGTCAACAACTTGTACTCCAAACCTTCAGCGGCTTGAGTTTCCCCCCTTGTCTGCCTGACATGATGATAAACGTGAGGAAGATGGTGTTTGCGTCAATTTGTCTTTCAGCCCGATGTTGACACCACCATCGGACGCCACAGATTGGCGTGTAGAGTTATCTTCTTCATGGAAAGTGAGCAACCTATGAGTGGCAAATACTGAAGACACTCAACGTGCTAAGGTCCTTGGCCCCTTCCCAGTCCATGCTCGAGAACAACACTATCTTTCTCCAGCATACCCAATAGATTGTAACCCCGTTTGCAACTTGAAAGCTGTTTTAAATATAATGCTTAGCTTAATAGTGTCCGAACCTATAGATTGGTCAAAGTCCTGGCCATCGTCATACGCAGATGGCGGTTCCGTAGTCTGGACAAATGCCAACTCGGATCCGAAAGGAAACATCAACATCTCTTTCCCCAATATAAGGTTCTCTCAGCTTCTAGTCCAGTTGTCCCAAGCTCAAGGCAACCTTTAGATGGGCCTCGCTACGCGCCACAGAAGGCTGGGCTGCCCTACAGTATCATTCTGTTCTCTGGACTCAGTTAACACTGTATCCACCCGCTGAACCAAGAGAGCTTCCAAATCTACTGGTTCAGTTAAACCAGGCTTCGTTCTTCTCTGTCACGCCAAATCATGATGAGTTACCTGGTGGACAGTCCACGACGAAATGGTATCAAGGTAACATATATAATCTCGACGGCCATATTCCTCAGAGTGTGGAACTACCCACGAAGCCTTCTCTCCGTTCTCCGACCACCTATAATTTGTTTGTAAGCGGTGACTACGAGGTACGTTCCTCCAATCCAATTTTTGCATTTAGTGAAGCCGCCCAAGATAAGGCTTTTTGGCGATCCACGCTCTGAAGGCACGGAATCTCCCACCCTTAGATTCAACCTATCTGTTGAAGTAGAGGAACCTGTCGAAATGGTCATACGTGCCGTAAACCAAGACGTTCTGTGTGATTTCGTTGAAGGCATAGCTTTCGGCGATACGATAGGCCTTGGACTTCGCAGTATCGCAGGCTGGTGGACTGTCGAAAGTGTCACCGTCCTCGAACCCCCTCCGAATAGCTCGTTTAGCATCAGATTATTGAACGAGATCCGAATTGCACCTTCACAGACCAGAGTTGTGCCATTGGTCATTACTCAGCAAGCTCCTGTCTTTTCATCTGAGCTTAGTTTGTTCGTAAAAGTCCGTTGTGGGGAATTAGAACAAGCGATCACCGTGGTCCTGCCCATCAGGCAACTGGAACGTTGGGATGCTCAAACCTATGAACCGATCAAAAGTACATATCTATATCCAACACACGCTCCTACTCATTTCATTGCCATTCCCCCCAAATGTCCACACCCGCAGAGGCATTGTCCTCCCATTCTTGCCCTACGTAAGTCTCCAACCTATCTTGGCCTGCTGTGAACTGATGGTGATTAGACGGAGCTGGGGTGGATGTCGTACACGAGGTGTTTTGGGCAGATGCTTTACCGAGGCAAAGGAACAGCTGGATCGTGATACCGACGGGCCGAACATCTTGGGTGCGTACCTGATTTCTCCATGAGTTCAACGTCTGATCGTCTGTCAGGGATTTGACTGGCATGGTCCTAGCGCGCAGGACGCCTGGGCTACGATCGAAGGCCTTGCTCGGATCCTCGATCGCAATGAACAATGGCGAATATGGAGATACGCCTCAAACAAGCCGGTTGTCGTTCTCGGACATTCTAACGGAGGACAGGGAGCCTGGTATCTTGCGTCGCGCTATCCTGATCGGGTCCTTGGTGGTATGTAGTGGTATGCCTGGTCAGTACTTGACTCAGAGACAATCGACAGTTGTGCCTGCAGCTGCATATATAAAATCTCAAGCTTATATCCCATTGAGTTGGTCTAGGTAAGTCGCTACAGGTGTCCCATGATTTATTATTGGATAGCAATTTTTTTGTTCAGGTCGGCCCATTTCATTGATCCAACGCTCAGAGCGATTCTCGAATCGGCACTAACTCCAGATGACAATGATCTTCACTTGACAAACCTTTCAGATAAGCCCATATGCGCAATACATGGGTCAGTACGAGTCGTACTACCGAATACTGTCTACTCTAATACAGAAAGTAGAGGTGATGACGAGAACGTGCCTGTGTGGCATACTCGAGAAGCCATCAGTGTGCTCAAGACATGGGCATCAAGTCCCGATATGATGTTAGTTGGTCCTGATTAATGAAGAACATTGCTCATATGAAATGTCAGATATAGAGAAGACAAGGGCCAGCCTCATTGGTATTCTTCAGTTTTCCGTAACGACGAAGTACAATCATTTCTGGAAAAAGTGCTCCAAGAACCGGAGAAACCCACTCCAACAAAGTTTACAATCACAACGACGAGCCCTGCTGAAAGCGGTGCTCTGCATGGCTGGAGAATTGAACAGCTCACGGTACCAAGCAGGTTAGTGCACGATCGTGGACGCGTGCCTGACATTTAGTGATAAAATGGCAGGCTGGCGCGCATGCAAATTGAGAAAGTTGGCTATGACAAAATCAAAGTTTCAACTTTAAACGTCCATCTTTTCTCCCTTGATTGGGAGCAATGCTCTGTCTCTTCACTCGTAGTGGATGGCGCGGAGATTGTTATAAAGGACCATGTCCCTGCCAACAACGTCGTAAGAATTGAGCGAATTCAAGCCAAGGGTTGGTGCATATGCCAATCAAACCAAGAAGACGACCCGTACACCCAGCAGTCTGGAAGACTACAGCTAATATTGACCGCAACTGGCCCTATCACTTTCATTATACAGACGAAGGACTCTTACGAATTTTCGATAGCCTTACGCTTGACTCACGACCTTCAACAATTCCATCGATTAGACGCTCAAATTCTCGACGAGCAAGAGGCTCTCCAATTAGGACACGATTTTTTCACCGGACAGAATATCGTCGTGATTGGCAATCCTGCTATGGAGTTTGTACAACGTATCTTGTCTTTCAGGAAGACGCCATTTTCACTGCAAGGTTCAATACTTACTCTCAATGGTAACCCGATCGAATTGGATAGCTCTGAATCAGGCGAGTTTTCCAGCTTGAGGGGAAAGCCTTCTTTTAGAAACTTTTTCAGCGGCACTCTTTCTTCATCCTCCACTGAGGGGAGTCCATGGATTGCTGCTGTTCATGCTATCGTCAAGTATTGCAGGTTTAGAAAGGGCAATGAGATTGTTTCCTATTCGAACTGGAGTACCTGTGCCAGACTGGATTCTAATTGGTAGAGACGCTGACACTTTAGGTGCTGCTGGTGTTCAGGCTGCAGGGTAAGGTTGGCAAACTTCAACAAGATTCTGCTTGACTGTTCATTTAGGGTTTGGGGTAGACAATGGTGCTGGAATCAAATGGCGTCTTGGACTGCTATGGGACTTGATCGAGACTAGCTACATACCACAGAAAGCGTTATCAAAAGCTTACAGTATATAGTAGGGAATACAGATTATAGAACTTGTATTGAAGTGGTCATGAAGATTGTTCACACCCTGTTTCAATAGTAAAGAGGCAAATTGCTGTTACAATACACTATGCGCTGAGAGGGAACCCAAATAGAATAGAACAGATATGTGCAAAAGATTCGACAACAGGAAGAGAAAATCTATTGTGGTGAAATGGTTCTTGCGACCTGCGCGGGACGAAATGGTTAACACTAGATCATCATTCGAAACTAAAACTTACGCTTTCAAGCAACAAAGTAACTTCTGGGGCAATACGGACAAACTCGTTACTCCAAAAACCGTACTTGGGATTGCGAAGCAGTTCAATGAATGTTACCAGGGCACCCCAAGGGTGGGGTCGATGCACGATAAACCGCTCAAGAAGTACCCGTGTCATAATTTCTTTGAGGCTTTCGTCCCTGACCTCCATGAAAAGATATAACAGTAGGGAGCTGAACCACTGGGTATGGGCGTTTGGATAACGCAGGTGGAAGACCATAGAACTTATGAGGTGATGTTGCCCTGAAATATTGGATTAGGAAATGTTGGAAGAGATACAAGTCTAATCCTACCTTCAGCATCCAGATTAGCAGCGAGATAGTGGAGTGCAACGACACCAGGGTCGGTAGGAACAAATATGGCGGATCCGCTGAGGGCTTTGGCTTGGGCGACAGTCGAAGCACCGATGTACATTACAAGGGAATTAATCAAAGATAAATTGTACATTTCCGAGGGGGATTCTGCAGAACCAGAATTCTTCAAACGTTCTTTCAATGAAGGAAGGAACGATGGCGTGCCGCGATTGAGCAAATACTGATCAAGATAGCCTCGCAGGTCGCCGCTTTTAAGGCCGGAGGTGAAGTCCGATAGGACGGGTGGAATAGGTCCCATATCCGAAATCGGGCTGCGTAGGTGGGGATCAGGGAGTACGAGGCTGCGAGGGAACGCGCTAAGGATGATGTTTCTCAGCTGAACGCAGCGAGGTGGGATGATGTCACATAGCGTAAAGTAGTACTCGCTCAGAAATTCTGGGAAGTCGTGCAGGAGTACCAAAAGAAGCCGAAGAGCTCCACGATAGAGGTTTCGCCCTGCAAGCTGGAGATCTGCAGTCTTCATAAATGGTGCCAAAAATCTGAACAAGGATAGTAGCAGTTTATGGAAAGCCGACCATCCCTAATTTTGGCGTTAAATTATAGCTTAAAACACCAAGGAATCCTCGCTTCGTACCTCCCGATTTTCTGAAAGCAGTAACTTTGGCATGAAGAGTCTATGTGAAATGAGGCACATCCACGAGAATGCAAAACCCGGGAAATAAATGGGCTGCAAAGAACTAAGCGTATCACTAGTGATCATTGAGTAGTCAATCGATGGTAATGCCAATAAACACGTACCTAATGGCAATCAACAATTGGAAGTAAGCAGTTCCAAGGTGTGCTTCAATGCTATGCAAGTCATTGATCAGACTTGAGAAAAAGCGGAAAAACGGCTTCTGTTGGAAAGAGAGGCCTTGTTCTTCGTGCATGTTGGCCAGCACCAAAACGAAGATCGACAGTATTTTGGTGAAGTAATGGACTTTAGCTTGATCATTGTTCACGCCTTGTGCATCCCCGTGATATTTGATAATGTAGACTATGAGTCGCGACATCGCATCCAGTGATTGGAAGGCATGGACAAAATCCCCGGCAGCCACAGATTTGATGTAACTCCCGACACTCGATTCAGCGCAGACTCGAAAGAAGAACGAAGAAACGTCTTCCGCCTTCAGAATACCTTGCTTTGTCAGTGTTGTAATGAAGGGAATAAAACTCTTTTCAGGAGCAGCCGAACGTTGGTAAACATTGACCCATTGTTGGAACCATGCAAAAAGTTTATCCCGCATATGCTCTGTTTCTGGCTTTGCTGGAGAGGAGGGCGGGACATCGTCCGATGCGTCTGGTCTTCTAATACCACGACAATCCTCAAGGAACCGAGTGACTCTGCAGTAGATAGTTCAATAAGACAGAACACCTCCAAGGCAGCCGTTCTTACTCTTCATTCCCCTTGCCTGAATTAGCGAGTTGCTCAAGCATCTCGACACAATACGTGAATTGGCCTTGAGAAGTGATCGGAGGTTCGCATGTCAGAGATTCGCGCACGAGTGCAGTGGTATAGTTGAGCAGATTAGGTCTGGGATCTGTGTAGAGCATTTTCGCCAACTGTTGGTCAAGTAAGGTGATATTCAGGAGTCCACTGCGCAGGAGAGTAATCGTGACAGGCACATTGTATTTGCGCTGTGAAAAAAGGCATGAATTTATGTTTCAAAGTTGCCAGATTTAACTTACTTCATCGTCCGCATACAACAACCAGGTTATGGCTTCCTTTGCGACATCTTCAAAGGAATGGCAAAGTTGCTCCAGTAAGGCCACGTAAACTTCTCTACCTAGTTGAGAAGGAGTCTTGTACAGAAGTTGCACTATTTTTTGGGATACCATGAGCGGGGTTCGCTGTCGGTCGGCAGATTCGGCAGCTAGATAGAGGATCTGGCGAACAAGGTGACGAATATCATGATTCGGTGGTAGAGCAGATAGGGATTGAATCGGTAACTGAACCATAACAGCTTCCAAATCCCTTACTAGAACCTATGAAACAGTTAGATAAAGCTATGCCAAAGGAAGATGACTAGATACAGTAAATCTCTCCATGGCTTCTTGGTGATTGGGATACTGTTGGACTTGGGGAGGTTCTGGTGGACCAGGAGATTGAGCATAGACTGCGAATGACGCTACTGAGCTGGATCTGCTCGTGGCTCTCCGCTTGTGATCCAGCCCTAGAGATGTGTTAACACCGCTGAGAATTAAAATTTTATGGGCCTCACCGAAATCCTCATATACACCGAGCTGATGCTGTTGAAGCCCATTTGGTCTGATCCGCAGGGGATCCGGTAAGGTAGAGCTGAAGCTCGACTGGGCAACAGAAGGATCCCAAAATGGTTGGTTGCTTCGTAGCTGCATGAGATGTTGTGGTAAATATGACATTAGTGAGTGTTGGATGGACTAACCTCTCGATATCGACGTCTTACTTCGTATGATGGGGCGAATCCATCATCGACATCGGATACTGCCCGTTCAGTTGCGGCCTTTTCAATTGCGGCACAAGCGACATCTAGATTGTCTGTAACTAGAAGGAGGATGATATTGTCATGCACAATCTGTCATTATTCAGCAAATAGTTAGGGTGTAGGACGCAAATCATACTTCATTAAAGCCACTGTCGCTAAGGCACTGGCGCATGTGTGTTGCAAGATTGGTTTTCAATGGCTCTTTACAAGTGACTAGTGCGAGACTTCCTGCCAACTTCTGGGCCATCAGGTGGGCAGCTTTGCGCATCTTTTCTTCGTTGGGTTCTGCAGCGAAATCTTTTGCAACCAGCTCCCTTGTAGAGATGCCCGCAATGGTTACAGATCTCTCCACGACGGGTAGAATTATCTGCAATGTGCACAATGAAACACTTGTGAGGTAGATTACAAAAACAACGTACATCACGAACAGCCCGATCGACCGCTACCTGGACAGCTCGTTTGAATGTGGGGTTGAGATTTAGCGGCGTAAGCTGGGGACTAATCTGGACATGCAAAGAGAGGGTGGAGAGAACGGACTCTATGTGGGTCCCAAGAGGACGGTGCGGTTCTGATGCACTTGGAGGCCGAACAGGTAAAAGAGAATCATTCACAGCTGATACAGGATGCTCTTCACCACCTATTGGTACGATATTAATATCAGGTGGGTACGCCGGTAGAGGTGGGCCACCTGAATCAAGTGGTCGGTTTTGCAAGAGTTTTGTTGCTTCAATAGTGTCTAGATTGATATCTAGGCTTTTGCAGAGGACCTCAATCTCGAATTTCAGGTTCAGCTTCAAGTCAGCAAAGTGATACAGTTCTGCTAACAAGCCGACGACCGCTGTTAACCATGGATTGGGAGCCTTGAATACGGTTGACTTTGAGCAAGGTTCCAGTGTCTTGCATACAAATGGTATAGCGACGACGAGCCGCCCACTGTCATATCCTTCAATGAGTAGATCCTTGAAGGAAATGTTCTTGTGTTTAATTGGTCGGTCATGGGCAAGTGTAATGGTCCCAAGCCATGAACCAACATTTTTGAGGATGGTCCGTTCCATATTGGACTGCAAAGTCCGCTCGGAGTTCAACAGCATAGCTGCTTTCATAAACGTCTCTTGTAAAATCAGCTTGTCCAATTTTTGTCGCCCCAGCGCATCGAGAAATCGAAGATAAAGTGGATGATTGTTGGGCTCGGTACTTATTCGCTGATCTACGAGGTAATTCGCAAACCAGCGCGCATAGTCATCGACATACTGCTCTCGCATCTCAACTAATTTTTGATCAAAGTTGCTGGGAGCAAGATTGTTCACGATGAACAAAATACGGTCAGAGAGTTCCTCTGGGGGTTGCTGAAGATCTTCTGTTATCGGGTCGGGTTGAATGGAGGTAAATGGAGGTGGAACGTCCACGGGAAGAGATGCTGTCATATTATGTGTATCCGTGGTTCCGTTGAGGGAGATATCGCCGGAAGAAAGATTGCGTCGAATAGTGTTAATTAGTTCAGGGCGCGCCTCTGCGAGGTGGGGTATTCTGAGAAGGGCTTCGCAAAGTGGCTGCCATTCATGCAGTCTGAATTCGAATCTACTAAGCGCCTGAAGCCCGAATCTGAAAAGATTTGTCTCCGGAGGACAATTCAACGCGTCAAGGACATATCTGATGGCAATTCCAAGGGGGACGTATTCCACGAGTTGATGCCTAATTAGGGAGCCGAACAAGTACCCTGTCATCATCAGCTCTCGGGCTGGGTAGAAAGACTGGAAGAATTTGTATTCGTCGAAAAGGAAATGAAGCATGCATGAAAAGATCTCATGGTCTCGGGGGTTTGATGACTCCTTGTAGCGTTGGAGCATTGTAATCACATCATCAATCGTAGTGTTTTCATCGTACATTTGCTTGTAGATACCGTCGACTTCAGCTTCGATCTCTTGCGAGTAGTTGATGACCGTGAATCCGGGTTCTACGTCGGAACCAGGTGTCAGACTCATCAGACGTGGGTACATTTGAAGGCAAGAGTTGCGGACTTGAAGACAGTAGTTCTGATCGCCTTCACTCATGAGATTTGTGCTGCGGAGGATAATGAGCTTTTCAGCTATTCAGAAAATTTTCGATCTTACTTATTTCGGAGGATCCTTAGAATGATTGTTATAGTTGTTGGGTTCAGTGGCATGGTTCTGTTGTCAACCGGTGGATCGGACATTCGAGAGACCCTTTCGCTTTCCATCTTCTGATCGAGGAAGAGGATGACTGAGTGGAGGAATTCCGCCTCATGTTCTGTGACTTTATCAGTCAGCCATTTATCAAGATTGAGGTATTCGCGACGGGAGGCAAGGGCAGCGACATCTAAAGCGAAAACGAACGGTCGGACTTCAAGGAGCGCGTCAAGTATCTGGAAACATGAGTAAGATAAAGTGATTTATACATGACCAACGTACTTTGAGATCCTGGGCAACGTCCAAAATCCGAGTAATATTGGGTGGGTTGTCTTCATAGAATCTGCGGAAAGCATCTGTAAGATATGTCGGTTGGATCTGCCATATTCTCATAAACACTAGTTGATGATTTGGATGTCCAGCGAGGAACATCGCAAGGAGTTTTTGCGTGTACTCTGTGCGGATCTCATTCCAATCGGGATCCTGCATTGAGGTCAGTCTAGAGAACTGCGAGCCCAACGATCGTGCCTACCGGTACTTGGAATAAGCCCATATGCACAAGCTCTGCACTTATTTTGATGGCTTTGTCCAGCATTTCACGAACGCACGACCGAATTTCTGTGGACTCTGATCCAGCCATGCGGACAAGCACTTCGAACAATTCAGCCGAATTCCACGTTTGGCCCTGGACATTTGCAGCTAAAGATTTGATGCTCTGACTTGCAGCCGTAACATCCTCGATAGAGATAATTCTGCGACCAGGCAACTGTACGAAATTAAAGGTATCTGCAGGTAAGGATAGAAGTGCATCGAGTAAACGTAGTTGATAGAGTGGATTCGACCAGCTCGCCCAAAATGCGGTGATGGCGTGTGGTTGTACGTCCCGGGGTGAATTCAACAGCACGGATAGGATGAGTTTAAGAGTTGCGGTGTCGACCCCAGTTCTCTCGGGTCGATCAAATGATCTAATAACACTTGCCCAGTCGAGCTTAACATGCTAGGCTAGTGTTAAAAGACAGCCGTCGGAATAATAGATAAGGACGTACAAAACTGCCCAATGCTCTGACAAGGGCGCCTGTATCACACAATGCCGCACCCTCTGCCGCAAGTCTGCCCAATGTGCCAATGATATCCACAAGCTGTGGGTCACGAGGTGGATTCGCATCCGTCATGTCAAAACGCTCAAGAATCGCACGAACGATGTCTGCATCAGCAGTTATTTCAGGCCCTAGTTGGATCAAAAAGTGCACCAAGGAGAGGCTGGTAGGAAGACTGCAAGTAAGGTTAGCTCAATCAAGCAACCAAGTTCACTACAAACCTGATGTGCGAGATGATGGACCGCAGTATAGGGCCAACAGTTTCTTTTCCGTATTTTGTTTGTGCAGCAATTATGAGAGCCTGACGTTGAGGGGCGTCTAGGATGAGGGAGTCTGAAGCGGAGGAAGCAAGAAGATTTGACATCAATTTCGCGAGTTGATTTGGCGCTAGATCAGAATGGTCGAAGCAGGGACTGTGACAAAGAGCCAAAACAGCACTCTCAAACTCCAATCGAATCATACTAATCGCTTGATTTGACAATTCCCTCCGCGCCTGGCAAGATACAATCGCGGAAGCAAGTATGACTCGTTCCAGAGGCCTCAAACCGACGCGTTCGACGAATCTGATGAGGTCGAAATGCCTGAAGACATCTCCTTCGCCTTTGTCGATACCGAGACTGAATCTATCGGCAAGTAGAGGATCGCGTGCCAGCCTTTGGATTTCTTGCACGAGAAGCCTAAAGGTGAGAGATGTTGAAGCATCTAGGGCCGGTGGGTTTGGCGACAACAAGCGCGGATTAGAATGGACGATAAGTCTGCGTATGAAATGCAGGTATGTGTCTATTCCATGCTGCTCCGAAAGCTGCATTTGATAGGTTCGGTGTAAGCACAACCGATGGTATAATTTTGAAACATACTGAGCGTATCTCTGCTAAATTCCTATCGAAATTCTCCTCCGTCAAAGTGGAAAGAAGGAAAACAATTTGGGCTTTGACAATGGTGTGTATGTTCGTAGTCGGCGGGTTATCCATGTGAGACGACCTGGACGGTGTCACAGAGCGCCGAGCTACGCTCCCTGGTCCAGTCGCCGTTTTGAAGAATATTTAGGGTGTAACACGAGAAAAACAGAGGCCGCCTCCAACACCAACTCGCAGTGAGGCGACGTCGGCCTTACTTGCCAACTGTGTTTGGATTTGGATCAAATTTCAGACTCCGAAAAGAAAAAAGTAATCTCCGACATCTAATACATACATACATCTATATTACATACTTATATACAAGCTCTTATCGGCCTTATCCTCGATATCTTCCCAACAATACGAAGGAAGAGGCGGACAGAATGACAGCAAAGAGATAGAACACCCTCCCTTCCTTGCTTATGTCCCCACCCCCAGAGAGCAAATCCCTGAGAGGCAGGAAGACCAACCCTACGAAGAAGTTGACGATCCCTGCGATACCATTAATTAGTATGAAGACCAAGTAGTACCGCATCATAAACGCACAGTTGAGCGAGAGTGCTATGGAGGATAGTGCAGACACAGCCTATCAATATGTTTAGAAGATATTTTGCAGGATATTGCGAATGACACTGACATGCGGTGGGGCTACTTCCGAGATCATGACAAATGGAATGGGGCCAAGTCCAATAGCAAAAGACCTGTATATGGTAAAGGTAGAATACGGGGAGAGACCGTAAGCCACATACATTACAAAAGTGATTATTGCCATGCTGGATACCGTGACAAGGCTGTTATTCAAGCCAAAGCCAACTAGGACTAGAGAGAGTATTGCACCGAACAGCGAGACAGAGAGAAGGGCTTTTCGACCCATGCGCTGCCGTCCGAGTGAAGCATTCGACTACTAAAGAACTGATTTCACTTACCTCGATGAGCAAGATAGGCGGAAATGTCATCAAGACGTTAACAACAGTGATTCCCAAAGATACGTACGGACCGAAGTCCGGTAACGACTTGGAAAGAATGGCATTGCTGTAGTAGAGCACTGTCGTCGATGAATATCAGTGAACAAAGACATTAACCAGTGGGCATACCTGCATTGATGCCTGGCCAATACGTCAGCAATTGCAGACAAACTACCAAAAGAATTTACCTGAAAGTTGTTGGGAAAGCATCGCAAAGCAAATAATTATAAGGGGTTTCCTCAAATCTGGGCTTAGGAGCGCTTTAGGGATCGTTACAGGAGCATCTTTGTTACCCTGCCTGCTAGTGACTACAGACTCGAGAAGGGGGTCTTCCACGTCATGACGCCGCTCTGAAATTGAGAGCTTATCAAAACAGCAACGTGCACTATATGCGCTTGGACCCACCACCGGAAGGAAATCCCGTAAGTCTCTCACGAACAATCTCACTTTCCTCCAACTTACCTGCCCGTTTAAGCCAAGCCGGGGACTCGGGAATCAGAGGGCTGAATATTAGCTGCACCACACATAAACCAAACGAGAAGAACAGCACCATGCGCCATTGAGTCGGCGTCGCTAGACGAAGCCCAATGGCCTGGGTGATCATGATGCCAAACACGATGGCTAGTTGTGTGAGCACGCCTTTTGAGATCCGATAAGGTGAGACTATTCTGAGAGAGAAGGAAGGAACTTGCCGATATTACCACTGATATGAAACGGGGCTATTTCTGCTAGATAAATGGGAACAACGCATAATCCCACACCGGAGCCAATACCGATAAATAGTCTACAATCATCAGACCCTGTCAATCGAAGTCGAGTCAAAAAGAAAAATTTTGCTGACCTTCCCAGGAGGAAGGCAGGGACATTGGTACTGAGACTCATGACGCCTGCACCACTGGTTATCAGTAATGCGCTGACCTTTGTCGCCCCTTTGCGGCCCCAGCGGTCCATAACTAGGTTAGCGACTGTGCTCCCTATTAATCCACCAATGGTGAAGATGGCAGTGACGATGGAGAAAGTGAAGTTGGACATGGGAATGCATGGTAGAGCAAGGGTGTTAACAAGGTCTTTCGGAGTTGCAGAACATGTGAGAACGGCCTGGATTTGATTGAGAGCAGATATGTGGTAGCCATACTGAAAAGAGCGAGTGATGAAACAAAGAGCAGCAATAGTAGGATGCAGGTTACCTGAAACGCAATCACAAGGATCCATGCACAAACTGACCAGCCGTAGAGTGTAAACGCCTCGCCCTTAGTGTGTCGTGCCATGCTTGGTCGAGGCTCGAAGCAAAGTTTTCACTAGCTAATTTCGGCAATGGAGACTGTTAAGTACTTCGCGCCGCACTAACAGCGCCACTACACAACCACACAATGCCGAGAGAGATAGTAACCGTACAACTGGGGCAATGCGGAAACCAAAGTATCCAATTCCATTCTCATGTGTCCAATTCACGTCTGATAATTATAAGTGGGTGCTGTATATTGGCAGCGGCTCTGTGCTGAGCACGGTATCAACAAAGAAGGCATACTCGAGGAATGGGCAACGGAAGGTGGCGACCGCAAGGACGTGTTCTTCTATCAAGCTGACGACGAACATTATATTCCTCGAGCCATCCTTGTCGATCTAGAGCCCAGGGTGATTTAACGTTTCGTGGTTCTGGGGATGACACTGAAGGCGCTTTACAGGTTATCAATAATATACTCGCTTCGCCCTATGCCAATCTGTACAATCCCGAAAATATTTTTGTTTCAAAAGACGGTGGCGGAGCTGGTAATAACTGGGCTCAAGGATATTCGACAGGAGAGAGAATCTACGAAGAGATTATGGAGATGATTGATCGCGAAGCAGAGGGTAGTGATTCTCTCGAGGTGAGATGTTGATCGCCTAACAAAAATGACCAATGAACATTTTAAATTGCTTGTAGGGCTTCATGCTTATGCATTCGATAGCAGGAGGAACTGGTTCAGGGCTGGGTTCTTACGTCTTGGAACGCTTGAACGATAAATTCCCGAAGAAGCTAATTCAAACATACAGTGTCTTTCCAAATGCTCAGGAAGGAGATGTGGTTGTGCAGCCTTATAATTCTTTGCTCACCCTCAAGAGGCTCGTCAATCATGCAGATTCTGTCGTTGTATTGGACAACGGTGCATTGGCAAGGATCGCGGCAGACCGTTTACACGTGCAGACCCCGACATTCGACCAGACGAACCAACTTGTGCGTACCTTTCCCGAGTTCATCATATTTCATTGACTAGGTCTCGAGGTTTCTACCGTGATGGCAGCGAGTACCCAGACATTACGATATCCAGGCTACATGAATAACGACCTTGTTGGTATCATCGCCTCCCTGATTCCTACCCCCCGGTGCCATTTCCTCATGACATCATATACGCCATTTACGAGCGATCAAATCGATAAGGTGAGGATACAATCTTACGTCGAGAGACCGCATGATAACGGACGATAGGCTAAACCTATTCGACGCACAACGGTCCTAGACGTTATGCGCCGTCTGCTTCAACCCAAAAATCGCATGGTTTCAACAAATCTCAGCAAAACGTCATGTTATATTTCGATCTTAAACATCATACAGGGAGATGTTGATCCCACAGATGTTGGTCTCTGGTCTTCTCATTATATGTCGTCATAACCAACTTGTAGGTTCACCAATCACTGTTGCGCATACGTGAACGTCAAATCGCCAACTTTATTCCATGGGGTCCTGCCTCGATTCAAGTAGCACTCACTAGAAGATCGCCTTATATAACGACGAATCATCGTGTTAGTGGACTGATGTTAGCAAATCATACAAGCATATCATCGGTTCGTGCTAATGAGCAATCATCGCCTGTGGCTGATCTTGTTGTTAGTTATTCAAGAGGATGCTGGACCAGTTCGACAGACTACGTAGAAGAAATGCTTTCCTGGAGCAATACAAAAAGGAGAAGATGTTTGAGAATGGCCTAGAAGAGTTTGATGACGCAAGGTAAGCGAATTTGTATTCGTGGAGGGCACTCATGTACCAATGGTGTAGAGCTACTTGCGAAGAGCTTCTGAAAGAATACAAGGCGTGTGAAAACCCAGACTATATAACATACGTAGGTTCAAGGGATGCATTTCGACGGAGCGGTGACTCAACGATGCATACAGGGATCACAAGAAAACGAGCACGCAGTATAGCCTGCAGACATTCCTGGCAAAAAACAATGAATCTATACTCTAGTGCTCTACCTAAATACAGGGCTCAAGTTGGAAGAGTCTTAAGACTGGAGGTCAACTTTGTACCCTTCATGACTTCTTTGACGCATCTAATTTCTTCCCAATATCCGAACCTGCAAAAGCTAAGACAAGAATTTTGTGGGTTGAAGTATGATCATACCACGAAGCTTAACACCGAGTACTCTCTCCAGCTTCCCCAGTATCTGGGGATTAGGAATAGCCTTACCAGCCTCATAGTCCTGTAAAATAGACGGTTTCTCATTGATCTTCTGTGCAACGTCTTTTTGCGATAATTTCAATTCCATTCGTGCTGTTTGCATTGCCTAGATTGCTAAATCTCAGGTGCATACTGGATGACTAGGACAGAAACACGCACACGACCCACTGAGGGTGCAATCTTTGGAGGGGGTGCAACTTCGTTTTCACGATCCAGCTTTGCGATTCGCTGATGGTCGGTACCTAAGGGAAACGATCAAACCGAGGGCAAGGCGAGGGCCCAGACGAAACGACAGACCTTGGTGAGCCTTGTTGCCGCCAGCAGAAATCTTTTTATCGGTGGCGACAACGGTACCAGTCCGCCGAGCCTGCATTCGTCGAGTCCATGAGAACAACAGCATTTCCTCGGTCATCAGGACAACTCACAGCTTCGCCACGTCAACACTTGTGCAGGGCAGAGGTAATTGACTCACCATTCAGGTCAGTCTCTTTCTTGGTGACCTTGGGCACGACCTTCTTTTGACCTATGACGAGCTTGTTATCCCATTCTTCACTCATTTTAAACACGAAGGGGAAGGTTTGCGGAAGAAGATGAACCAAAGAGAATAAGTTACCAGTTTAAAAGGATGTGACCTGTGACATAGTTGACTCATCCCCAATCAATTGTTCTGATTGAATCCGTGGTAGGCTTGGTGGCCTATATCTGGCTCATTATCCCGGCTCCGAGCGTAAATATGTGTGAGTTAATATCTGCCGGCGTTGCAACGTTGACACGGTGACAAGTGGTATGCCCGAGTAATCAGGATCTCATGGCAACAGCCACCAACAAAGCCGGTCACAACGTCTCTTTCTTTCTATTGTTCACTTTCCGGTGCAGCGCAAGCGCTCCTGACGTTGAACGTCCTTTCTTTTCAATCCGTCTGGCTAGTCACGGTCTTCTCTTCTTAGTGTCTCTCAGGAAGAGCCAATTTCACTCTCTTCGCGCTCTGCAGCATCACTTTTCAGTATGTTTTCAATTTGACGTCCTCTATGGTGCATGTGTTCATGATTTGGAAGACATGGTTTCTCGTTTGTTAATAGGCATCTGGGCTGCCTTCGATTTTCTTCTTTTATGTGCAGGAATCGTTTCACTTGTGTTGTCGATTGTATGGAGTGCGCCAGACATCCTTATGAACATGGTATTGTCCCGCGCAGATTTAACCGGTAACAAGCCGAACCTTTCGCCCTATTTTGGTGTTTCTCATATCGTTTCAGCTGGGACAATTTTAGGCATAGCTCTTCTTATCACGTTCGCGTTATCGATTGGTGGCATCATACAGCGTAAACATGTGAATACGGGCCTCTACCTCTTGAACTATGCACTTCTGGTGGATGCCATTGGTGTCGTCATCATTGGCACCTTTGTGTGGTGGTTCACGTTGAAAGAAATGAATAATTTTCACAACCTGTGGCTAGCAGAAAGCGTCAACAATCGCATTGCCCTTCAGGACAAGGTTGTTCCTTCATGTCTAATGTGGCGAGTTGTCTTCTCACGAAGATCAGTTCAAGTGTTGTGGTTTTTTCGATGGCACTGACGGAGTCGCCATTGGTGGCACCTTTTGCGTCAACGATCAATTTGTCAATAATCTCACAGCCAGCTTCTGTGTCACCCCGATTACCCAGTTCGCAGACGGGACGCTGAACAGCATTTTCACGTAAGCCCACAATTTACGATGATCACACAGTTACCAACCTGAATGTAGGACCGTACGTTCGATGATGAAGTATGTCGATACACGCTTATTTAACAACCCCTACAGGTCTATGCGTTCATGGCAATCATCATATGTTTCTTCCTTGCAACTCTCTGCGTCATCAAACGGGTTAGCTCACTCTTTTCTAAAATTGGTTCCAGCGTTGACTCTCATTTCAGAGGCAAGAAGAGGAAAGATTCCGTAAGATAGATGAGAAGCGTGGAGGGAAAGGATTTGTATAAGATATTCCTGTAAAATACACATTCTTTTGTGGCTAGCGGGAATCTAGTAACTGCACATGTTGTTGATACAATTCCACAATGCCAAAAGCTCGCAAGAAGAAATCGCCAGTCACAGGCCCAGTATCTATCCATACTTCGACGTCTTCAAAGACTACTCGGGCAGTCATTCGACGGTTCCATGTCCTTTCGAAGCAACAAGCGAGTCTCCGAAACAACTCGTCAAGCGCGGCTACTACTAAGCAAGCCCTTGACCAGATAGATGAGGAACTGAGCAGGCTTGGTGGTTTGGAAGCATATCAGAATATGTCTGCAACTGGACAAGGCAAAGAACGAGGGGGCGGTAGTGAAAAAGTGTTGATCAAATGGCTCAACGACATGGGTTTAGCTAGGAGGCACTCTCCAGAAACAAAACTGAGGTAACTTACTGCCGACAATTGCAACGCTCTCATGACACCTTCCACGTTCAGATTACTGGAAGTCGGGGCATTAAGACCAGATAATTATGGTACTTGTTCGACCTGGTTAGAATGCACCCCGATAGACCTGCATCCCCTTCACCCGTCCATTAAAGAGCAAGATTTTCTTCTAATGGACAAAATCGACAACCATGAAAAGTGGGACATCATTAGTTTAAGCCTGGTATTAAACTTTGTCCCAGAACCCCAAGCCAGAGGTACACTCGGTAAATGAGTGCACTGGAAGCTTCTGACCACTTGGCATGGATAGGTAATATGCTCAAGTTGGCTTATACGATGCTGAAATCAGAAGCCTGGCTTTTTCTCGTTGTAAGTCGTGCAATCAATTCTTCCTGTGTAGTCTTGAAATGATACGTCTGTAGCTCCCTCTTCCGTGTGTGTTTAATTCAAGATACCTCGACTTTGACCATATGCAAAGAATCATGAGAAAAGTAGGTTTCATCCTACGGAAGGAGCAGTGGAAAAAGGAAGGCAAGATTATCTATTGGCTATTCCAGAAAGGCTCCCCCCAGCCAGCAAACGACAGCAATGTACAGGACAAGAAGGTTGTGCTCCGGAAAGGTCGTAACAGAAATAATTTCACTATCATTGTTTAGTATGTATCTACTTTGATTTATTGTGGACATGTCGACAGGAAGCAAAGTCCACTATTTAAGAATCAATCAATGTTTTTATTACAGAGCACATGTGCGTGAATGCCTTCAATGGACACAGCACTCGCAAAGGTCAACTGACGGACTGACATCAAACAGATTCATCGGAGGATCTCCTCATCATGGCCCCAGTCGACTTGTTGATAAAAAGATGTTAAGATCAATATGCATAATATCATGGCTTGCTGGCCATCACTCCGCTGATAACTTACAGATGGAATTTGCTCTCGTTTCCGACGTTATTAAAACGCTCGAATTACTACGAGACCAAAAGGACCAGTGTATTTAAATGCGTTATTAAATTATTGGCTACCTGACATTGGTATATTGTCCCAGCGTGTTCAGTTCCTCAACTCAAACAACTTTGCACCACCCATCGCTATTGGTAATATAATCAACGCTTCCATCAGGTTGAGTCTGTCCGCCAACATTAGTGGCGTCAGAAGCATTGTGGCAATTCGTGAACAGGGAACATGTGAGCAACGGACTTCCATTCTGAAGCAACGAATCAGACCAAATCAAGGGACAAAAAAAAGTAAGGCCTCACTTTCCCGTTCACATCATGGTAAGCTAGTAAGCGGTGATCAATATTAACTCTACTGAGGTGATATAGCAAAAACCAGGAACGTACTGTTGACGAAACCACAGCCCTGAACATTGTTACACATGGATATGCAATCTACGAGAAACCTAATTGAGTCATCATGAATGTGCAAAAATTCGACAACTCACTTGCAACTGTGTCGACGAGACCAAACGTCATGTAATCCGAAGCTTGAGTGGCACCAGTGAGATTACTGAACGTCTGCAAGTAACCATCGTACGGCGCCGGTGGAGGAGGTCCATGAGGGCAGTGAAGTCCGATATCAACGGCGTCGAGAATCCTGCAGATGAACTGACAGACTCGTTAGAGTCCCATATCCAAAAAAAAACAGTAACGGGGAGTTTACAGGTGTAAGGCAGAACAAGTCTGGATGGTGGTCGAAATCCTTGCCAAAGTACCAGCCAGGATGGGCACCGGAATTCCACGGCGGGACGGACGCTCCAAAGTGGTGGTCACCGGTGGAAGGGTCACTTCCTCCAATCAAGCCGAACAAATTTGGAGAGATAGTCAACGAAGACACGGCTGTTACAGTTGCAAGCCCAGTTAGCAGAAAGGTGAAGCGCATTGTGGTTCGTGAGTTTTGAACATGTTAGAGTGCACTACTTATACTCTGAACTTGGCGTCTGTTCCAGGCCTTTTCCCAGGGTACGCCGAGCCGTACGCACCGCAGGAGACTTTCCTGAGAAATTTGTGCGATATCTTTCGGGAGCTGTTTCGGCATACAAGGGTCAGGCAGCACCGAAGTAACTTGATCCGGGTGGTGGACGGAAGGTACAAACAAGCGCGGGAGATTTGTGCTGTAAGATATTTTATTGCAACAGGCACCGCAGAAGCAAATTTGAATCATTAATCAAGGACTCCTGTCTAGGTCCACATTCTTCAGGGCACATGAAGATATTCCGGAACTTGATTAGAACATTTTATGTAAGTGCTTTGTGATTGTACATTGCGGCAAGGAACAGCTGCTGATTCAGGTGCGCGATGTTCCAGAGATTCCCAAATGTAACCGACACTGATGAGTCGCCAGGCCCATTGCGCTCCCAATGCTCGCACCCCCTAGGGTCACTGTGGAATGACCGATGAGCTTTTTTTAGTTTACACACTGACGAAGCGGAAGTACAGTTTACGATGTGAGCTCTCTTCCACAGAATGGCGGGCAGTAGCACTGCACCAAGCACTGCACCAATAGTGGCCCAATCATTAGCTCGAATTCTACTAATCTTTCATCATTGAGTCAGCGAGCAGGAATTGCAACGGGAATCAAGCGGTTACATCATAAGCATTCACCATACGCTTGGCCTTGACACTTTCGTCGCTTGCGTTTGCATACCTCAGATACGCCAAACCACCTACACATGCGGAACCTGAGTGGATCTATCAAACTCCACGTTCTCATTTCAAGTTTCAACAAGTGCACTACCTGCTATTCCGCCAATCCAGGTAGCTCGCAGAACATTGTTAATGGTTAAGGTGCTACTTCCCCTTTTTCTAACAATGAAGGCTGCGTATGCGAGTGGTGTGAAGAGGGAAAAGTACTGGTAGCCAGTAAACAGAGCTTGGCGTGTTAGGTGCTCAACGTCAGTGGTCATGCCAGTCGTAGCTGATTATATAATGAGCCTGTGACAGTTGTCACAGAGGTCTGACGCAGTCCTTGGTGCGTTTACTCATGTCTACCATGCTCGATACCTATGACACCCAGATGCTCGACTACCACGCACACGATATGGACGTACAAATGAACACGTCTGTCGGCTCAGACTCATGGGTGCAAGAAGAAGCCACCATGGAGGACGATGGCTTCATTCACAAAAGCACACTTGAAAATGTCAGTATAGAAATCGACATGGATGATTACGATGGAATTTCCGCCGAAAACGACATGTCCAAAGATTTACAGGGTACTTATGGAGATGGAATCGCTGACATCGTCGACGTTGAAGTTTATGATACATCTCAACTGCACTCCCCTGCCGTCTTCCCCCATCCGATTCCAGAGGAGACATACGGACTCGTGAACGACCCACAAGTAGCTCGTCATAACACCGACCCCGACAATCTTCCTACTGTCGAAAAGGAGCAATTGGATGACCGTGTTGGTCTTCCTAGTGACATCCTTGATTACTTGCCCACGGAACAAACGGCGGAAGTTTTGGCGACAGACAAAGCAGAATTAGTGGGCTCTGCTGACACAGCGAACAGCCAAGTTGAAAGCAATGTTCTTGTAGGGGTTGACAGCCACGCCGCCTCTATTATCGTCCCAACCTCTGACGATCAAGGTCGATACATCGATGAGGCAAACGTCCCTTGGACAAACTCCGCAGATGGTCCAGTTGACCCTTCTTCTAACGACGTTCATGGAAATGCAGAGGAAAAGGGTGCTGATCCTGCGGCTCCTGCGGTCGAGGCTCCTGAGGACAAGGAGACCGACCACACTCAAGAGCATTACCCACAGGACACTGACCACCAAGATCCTCACGAGATCTCTGAAGGAGTTTATATTGACCCACCACCTCCAGTGCTTCTGACCATCGATATCATTGGTCACTACAATATCAATTTGTTCAATGAGGTTTTGGATGTCGGGACAGTGGAAGACGGCGGGGGTGAACAAGACAGCAATCCAAGCATTGTCCTATTACAAGATCGACCGACTCTTTATTATGAAAACCTCTCAAATTTGTTCGAGGCCCTTCGACAGGACACGTCCTTGACAAACTTAACTGAAATTTCAGAGGGTGAGCTTGTCCTTGAAGCGTATGACCTAAGGCTCGTGATGCCTGAGGTGAGTGTGTCTGCCATGTATGATCTCCCCTGACTCTAAATACATCGCCAAGGATAACTGTTATGTACGCGGTATTTCCCTACATGACATCAATATTTTGCACGACTCCTACGGCTTAAGTGGCCCACTTCGCTTGAGGCTGCGGTTAGAATCGCCTAGGTTTATAATACTGTATCAAAGGCTGCAAGATCGAACGGCGCAATTGTCAGTTGAAACTCACACGGATGCTAACACCCTCAATGAGCAAACTTTTCAAGGTGAATCAGGTAAGTCAGGATCAATACTCTTAATAGCCATGTTCACCATATCATTCCAGGCCATGAGTATCAGGATAGCGCGGGGTTTGGCAAAACCGTCGAAGAGGAGTCTCACGACTCCAATAGCGATGATGGTGTCACCACTCAAGATACCTTGCCCGAAGATGGTGAACAGCGACATGAAGTCGAAGACGGTGGTGATCAAGAACCCGTCGCTCAGCAAGCACCCTGGTCAGATGACGACTCTGGCCTTCAATATGCCGATCGTGCGGAACCTGATGTTGGAACCGCTGCCGCTGAATCAGAAGCTACGAGTACTACCAGTGAACCTAAAAGTACAGCATCAAAGGTAACGGATGCTGCCTCAGACGCATCTGCAAAAGATGTAGGTGAGGTATCAAATGGCGAGGCCAATCAAGATCACGCGACAGGGGAGACAACGCCCCGTCTACCGTCACCCAGCGCGTCCGAAGAAAAAGACGAGCAAGAAACAGCTGTGATTGCAGCAGCAGAAGACAGAGATTCTAGTAGACCCGACGAAAACGAAAACCCTCAAAATGTTGACTCGGCAGCACCGCTGATGGAGCAGTCAATATTAGATGCTAACCCTTCAGGTATGTTGTCCGTTTATTCAATAGGGCGAGAGTAGTCAACATTGTTCCAGCTATCATCCATGAGCTGTCCCAATCCGAATTAACTGGAGAATATGAACATGCCCCTAGTGAAGAACACGATGGTACGTCCCCCCTCCCTCGTTTGTCTCGGCTTTGCTCAATTTTCAGCAACAGATCCAGACTTTCTTGGCTCAGAACCATGGGACGCTCAGTTCGGCGAGGATGGAGACCTAGATGCTGCTTGGGATTATGAGACGGACAAAGACGAAGACGAAGAAGAACGGGATGGACAGGATTCAACATCAGTCGAGAGTTCGGTTACGCTCTCCAGTAAACTGTCGTCCAAAAGGAGCTTTCACGAACTAGATGAAGACGAATATGATTCACCAAGTCACTCTCCAGGTGCGTGACTTCTATGAATTTATTCCATTCACTACATCATTGATAGGCCTCAAAAAACCGCGAATGGAATGATCTATCTTGTGTGAGAATATTGAACAAGAATGGCTAAGTTCACCAAGCACAGCATTATTTTTTAATCATAAGTCCAAGGAGTGCTGCTTGTACTGACATTTTACAGGACATATCGACGGTGAAAATCCGCAGAGAAGGTGCAGTAGTAATTCATTGGCACATTGCATGATCGTAGAGGCTACTTACAATATACATGTTACTTATGCCTGTATCCTATGCATGCTACTTATCATTATTTTTTTGCCTTGCCCGCCATTTCCTAATGCGGAACACAAATCTTTGCAGACATCGCCACTTCAGGCATGGTTGACGTCCATACCTGTCGCTTGTGTGTCCAGATAATACATGCTCAGTTTGGTCCCTTGACGGCAGTAAGCATGCAGTATTAGGATTCGTGGCCTCAAGTAACCTGTGCTATTCCCTAGGCTATAGTATCCATTCTCCTTACTCGCGGGCGCCTTTCTTTTGGACAACTTGTTCGCTTTTCCTCACTTAAGCCTTCCACAATCCGGGGGTCCATCCTAGTCCTTGTCCAACATAATATTATTTGGCATACTCGATCTGAGGAGGAAGGAGAAGTTGTGGAGATAAATGTTGAGGAATGCCTCATGAGGTTGAGGTTCGGTAGATTTGTGTGGTTAACTGAACAGATCTTTGGTCAAGCGGTGAGCAACATGTTGAGAAGAAGACCATCTGTCACTGAACGAGTTCAAGGCCGCCGAGATCGTACAAGTGATTCTGGACAATGGAAAACTTCGACCTCCAGATATCTTGGCATCGCTTTCCGTTCACAGTTCAAAAAGTTGTCTGTCCCAGTTCATGTCCGTTTCGTTGTTGACATTGCGACAGGTGCGACAGTATATAGACAAGCCCTTTATAAGCTCGTTTCTGGCGCGTACCTAAAACCGTCCACCGTCTTGTGGCACATATCACCCCGAGACAAACAAATAAAATACGAAGCAGAGGAAAGGGCTAAAGTGCCAGGATTCCCGACTGCAAAGGCTTTGCGAGAGGCCAGAGAAGTGGCAGCAGCACGGTTGAAGCAAGAGGAAGAAGACTCCCAAAGGATTGGTTTAGTAAGTTGGCTGATGATGCAATCTTCGGTGCACATACTAACATTTGACAGAAAAGAAAAGCCAATGATCAACTTAACCACCGCTCATCAAAGGTATGGCTTTCCTACACTCTGGATTAGCGGACCACCGATTCCTATTTTGCTCAGAGAAAAGTGCAGGAAGATGAGGTCGATGTAGGTTGAACAATATTGCCAATTATCAGCTGAGTCTCGTTACAAACAGGACAACATTCACTTCCGTTTGAATTATGAGAAATATAGCATACATATTCGTAATACCGTAAGCGTGCAGATTCTTTTCTGGAACATGTGTTTAACATAGTTCTCCAGCTCATAATCAACGCTGCAAAAGAGCGATTCAACAGCGGCGCAGCCCAGGTGATGGAAGCTCTGTTGAAAGCCACTGAGCCGAACCAAAAACGGTTGACCGATGTACGAACTGGTACGCGGCTTGGTGGAAGCTTTAGCGAGACATTGACATTGGTTTACAGAACCAATTTCCATTGCAAACATAGTCATGGAGCTATCTGACGATGACGGTTTAGAATCAGGTCTCATCTTACCCGTAGATGTCAGAAAGCCTTCAGCCACTACTTGTGTCAAAGATTATCTTGGCTTGCTTTCGTCCGCCGACAATCCTACGCTCGCCGGCAAGAGGGCGGCCTTCACGTCATTCCTCAATTCGAAGGTGCAGGTCGAATTTGAATTAATCCATAGGCGGCTTCGACAACGCGTTCTTGAAGCAATTACACTCGAAAAACATGGAACAGCCGGTGTGCGTATCGTGCGGCTACTCCTCGAAACTGGAAAAATGGACGAGAAACAGGTCTGGTTTATAACAGTTCGATGCAAGATGTCAATATGAAAGTTGGTTAGATATCGAAAGTTGTGATGATGGCACCGAAGGACGTTCGGCCATTATTGACAGCACTCTCTATGGATTCCCTCGTCAGCATACAGGAAGTGCCGAAGAGCGCTGACCGCAATCCAACTCGTACCTTTTACCTCTGGTGTGTTGTTTGGGAGATCGGTCCTGGCTAAGTTCTGATCGCAATTGTAGGTACGTTGATTTGCGTAAAGCCTACTCTGTTTTGCTTGTGAACTTGTACAAGACGCTTTACAACATCAGTTCACGGCGCCAAGACGAACGGGAAGGGCCTGAAGTCAAGGCGGTTTTGGATAAAAGAGAACGGGTGGACGTGAGCCAGGACGAGGCTTTACTAACCAGGTTGGAGAAAGGCTTGCTCAAAGAATGGGAAGACAAAGACGAGAAAATGGCTGTACTTGAGATGCGTGTGGAAGAGTGCATCTTCATTCTGAGGGACTTGGGAGTATTTGGAGATAGTGACGAATGAGTCGATAGTAATTCAAACTCCGACGCGCGTCTGCTTGGACGCGCTCCATTACTGAACAACAGCTTTCTTCACTTCAAATTCCATTCACTTATTATGTTTGTCGAGCTGAACAAGGCTCTCTTTCACGCTCGAGTGAAGAAAGTATACGATGGTTGGCTCGTACGTGTTCTTAGGTGGCGGCGTTGTATCTCCTCTCAACCAGTGGCCCTATCTCATAGAATGCGAGCAAAAATGATGACTACGGCTCGATAGCGGACGCAGATGCGTTACTTCTCATCGCCGGTGACCCAGCAGCAGAAGACGAGCCAATGCGTAAAGGAACGTGCTTTCAGGTCAGTTTTCACTCTTCTATGTCCTCTCCTCCATTAATGACTCGGATCTTGCGTGACGTGAAGCAATGGCTGCTTGGTTACGAGTTTCCATCAACGTTTATCTTATTCCAAAAGGACAAAGTATCAATCCTGTGCTCCGCAGCGAAAGGTTTGTGGTTTTATGGTTGCGCATGGTTCATGTTGATTAACTGGTCCCACCCAAAGCGAAAATACTCACGCAGATTGAAGACTCAAATGGCGTTGTTCCTATCGAGATATTTGCGCAACCAAAAGGCAAGGATCCTTCGAATGATGCAATGACCAACTTCCTTGCCGCCTATGTCTCCAAGAACCGCGTTGGCACTTTGTCGAAGGAAGCGCATAGCGGAAAACTGGTATCAGAGTGGGACAAACTTGTATCAGGGTCTCCAGAAAAACCTGAACTTCTTGATATGGGGCCTGCAGTCTCCACTGTTATGGCTGTGAAAGACGAAGAGGAGCTGGTGGGACTGCCTATGTTCTACTTGATTGATATGCTTATGCATTGAACCAGAAATCTGCCCAAACTGCTGCAAACATCACCTCAACCTTGTTGAGATACCATGTCTCCCCAAAACTCGAATCTATCCTGGACAGAGAAGCGAAAGTAACTCACGAGACGTTCTCCGCTCAAATAGAGGCACGTTTAGGATCAGGGGAAGGCAGTTCCGCGAAGGGACCTGATATGAGAGTCTGGGACAAGGGCAAAGGCTTACAGGACGTGAGCATTGACAGCTGAGTCGCTGACAATCGCCTCAAATCATTACCAGGTTGATTGGCAATTGGTGGAATTCTGCTATCCGCCTATTATTATATCCAAATCTAGCAAAACGGGCTATGACATTCGCTACACCGCCCAACCAAGCGATGACAATATCGCTCATAAAGGCGTGCTCTTGGTCGCCTTCGGTCTTAGATACAAATCCTATTCGGCTAATGTCGGACGCACCTTCATTGTCGATCCAAATCCGGTGAGTGGAACGAAATCTAAATATGTCAGCTCTAATTTGTAGCGTAGGCTCAAGAAAAACAATACAATTTGTTGTTCTCCCTTCAAGCTGAGCTGCTTTCGTACATCAAAGACGGTATTTCGGCTCGTGATATCTATCAATTTACATTCGATTATGTTAGAGAAAGGGAACCAGAACTAGAAGCTCATCTGGTTAAGAACATCGGTTTTAGCGTATGTCCACTCTTTATCGTTTTCACTTTTTCCAGACTAAGGATGGGTGTGTGTATAGCTCGGGATCGAATTTCGTGACTCTGCCTATATTTTATCATCCAAGAACTCTCGTATCATCAAAAAAGATATGATCCTTAATCTTGGATTAGGCTTCACGGATCTGGAAGATGATAATGGTCAAAAGTAAGAGGGCTGGTTCATACAGAACAAGGATGCTCATACTTCATAGATATGCTCTCCACCTGGTCGACACAATCAAGGTGGATTCCTCAAAATCAATCTTCTTGACAGAGCCCATGCGTTCTACCAAGGACACTTTGTTCTTCCTCAATACAGAAGAGGACGTAGAGGAGGAAAAACCGAGAAAAAAGTCGCAAGCAAATGGTTCACCACTTAAACAGAAAACTGTTGGCGGAAAGGTCCTGCGCAACCAAACCCGCCGTGCTGCGCAAGATGAAGTCCACCTTACAGCATCAGTCAAATTGGCAGAACATCAGAGAGAGCTCCACGATAAGTTACAAACAGAAGGTTTGAATAAATACTCCGAAGATGGTGGTGGGGCCAGCGGCAAAGAAGGAAAGGGTTGGAAGAAATTCCAAAGTTATAAAGGAGAGGCAGCTTTGCCTACAGAGGTCGAAAAACTTCGCGTGTGTATATCTTCAATTATTCTCTCATATAAATTAATCCCATGTTAGATTTTTGTTGATCGAAAGGCACAAACTGTTATACTACCTATTCATGGCTATGCAGTTCCTTCCCACATCAATACGATCAAGAATGCTAGTAAAAGTGATGAAGGAGAGTATACATACCTTCGGATCAACTTCCAGACGCCGGGTCAGCTTACTGGCAAAAAAGAAGACACTGTAAGCTAATTGTCAAGATTTTATAAAGTTACAGCATAACACGTTTTCCAGCCATTCGAAGATCCAGACGCAACATTTATACGATCAGTTTCTTACCGTTCGCCGGACGCACATAGGTTCGACAACATATGCAAGCAAATTACAGAATTGAAAAAAGAAGCGAACAAACGAGAACAGCAGAAGAAGGAGATGGCTGATGTTATCGAACAAGGTAGCCTCGTCGAGATCAAAGGCCGAAGGCCGCACAAATTACCAGAAGTTTTCGTGCGACCTGCACTTGATGGGAAGCGTTTTCCGGGGGAGGTCGAAATCCATCAAAATGGTGTAAGATATGTATCATACGGTCAGCAGAAAATTGGTAGGGTTTTGAAACGAATTACGCAGCTGGCCACTGACCTTCAACATAGACATCCTCTTTAATAATGTAAAGCACTTGTTTTTCCAACCGTGTGACCATGAGCTGCTTGTGATCATCCACATGCATCTGAGAGCTCCAATTATGATTGGGAAGAAGAAGACATTTGTTCGTTAGACCTTGGTTAAATAAGTATCGATGCTCACCTCTGCGTTTAGGATGTCCAGTTTTTCCGCGAAGCAACGGACGTTCAATTTGATGAAACGGGCAACAGGAAGCGAAAAGCTCGCTACGGCGATGAGGATGAAATAGAAATGGAGCAGCAAGAAAGGAGACGGCGAGCGATATTGAACAAGGAGGTCAAGGCTTTCGCAGAGAAGATTGCCGAAGCGGGTTCTACTTCAGTGAGTTCAACATAAACCCTTTGCTACCAACCTAATCATTCCAATTTAGCTCGGTGATGCTCACGAGCTTGATATACCCTTCAGGGAGCTATCCTTCGAGGGTGTCCCATTCCGGACCAGTGTCCGCCTCCAACCAACTACCGAATGCCTTGTGCACCTGACAGATACTCCTTTCCTTGTTGTTACCCTGGCCGACATCGAAATCGCCTCTTTGGAACGCGTCCAATATGGGTTGCGCCAGTTTGACCTCGTCCTGATCTTCAAAGATTTTACCAAGCCACCTTTGCATATCAACTCTATTCCAAGTGCACAGATGGATGATGTCAAGAACTGGCTCGAGTGAGTCTCTCATAAGATCAGGAATAATCCGCATACTTATACGCTTCAGTTCTGTCGATATTCCCATGAGTGAAGGCCCTGTTAACTTGAATTGGGGTCCTATAATGAAGCATATAAACGATAGCCCGTATGAGTTCTTCCAACAAGGTGGTTGGAGCTTCCTTGGAGGTGCTAGTGGTGTCGAAGTATGTGATGCTGTGTTGGTCAATGTTAACCCTTCGAACTGACACACCTTCCAGAGCGAGCATTCAGAAGAATCAGATTCTGAATCAGATTTCGAAGCCGCCAACCAATCTTTCGAATCTTCTGGGAGCGCGGATGAAGGCAGTGACTATGGAGACTCTGATGCTAGCGGTAGTGCGAGTGGTTCGGACTTCAGTGGTGAAGCGAGTGAATCAGGTAAGTCCAAGTAGCAGGGAGATGAATTCAACCTCAGTTTGGCACTACAGGTGAAGATTGGGACGAATTGGAAAAGAAGGCTGCAAAAGGTATCTCACTCTTCACCGTGTAATACACAATACTCATTGGTACCCGGTAGCTGATCAAAAACGGGCGGACGTTAAGAAAATGCACGGTTCAGATGATTCGGATGACGGCCGATCAAAGAAAAAGAGTGCCCCCAAGGCCAATCCAAAAGCGAATGGGAGGAGTAAACGTTGACATGGGGCAGCTTCGAGATTCTACAACATATATTAATGTATACGACTTAGATAAGTAAGGCCTTAATCATGATGTACCATAGCGGCGAGACTGGTCATCTTATGCTTCTTGAAAATATTGACCAGGCCTTTTCCCTGCCTAATGAATGATTTCCTTCGAGGTAGTTTGGACACCTGTGATGGCTCAACTAATAGGATGTATCCATAGCAAATGCGAGGTATCTGTCATTTGAAGTTCCTAAACATAAGCCCCAAATATCATATCCCTACTGGCTAGCTTACTGCAGCTGAGGAGCGAAACCGTTCATGTTTCTCTCAACAATTTCTTCAATCTAGTTCTCACATCCGCCTGAACTCTTTGCAAAGCCGCTTTCTTCACTGTAGTTTCCATGCGAATATTCCGCGGCCATGACTCGTCAGCCGCCGCTTTCTGCTCCAGTAAATGGTCCATGACGCTGACTCTGTTCTTGCTCTGACCTGGGCCGAGAGCTGACAGGACCTTCTCTCTTGCAAGGGTAGTTTTCGGGACTATACGTATCCACCTTGTCAAAGTCGGTTGCATCGCCTGGTAAGTTTTAATCAGTGCAATTGATTTGCAAATAAAATAAAAGGCTACATACTGGCTTGCCGAGGTTGGTGAGGGATGTTGTGTGACAGACACTAGGCTTGTCATTTCCCTCCTTGTGACATTACCAGTTACCGACTGGCGCGTTTCACTATTAATACGCATACGCACAATGAAAAGAAAGTCCATGAACAATCTGAGCATTTCGCAACCGAAGTCGCGAAAGAAAAGTAAAGGCATTGATGAACAGATAGACTGGCCACCGTGCTTTCACTCCGTATGTTCAATGAGTGGTGGCACAGTCGCAGTCTCACTTACATTGCCATTGCTTGAACATAGTTATTTCAGGTATAATACTGCAAAATTGCTCATTTTCTGTTCATATGACTTTATGTCCAGGTTTTCAAGGTTTGTGAACAACTCTTGCAAGATGTGCTCTGAACATGGTTAGGCCTTGAATACTGTGTTAGCCTTTGTATTTTCGAAGAATCATCTGGCGACAACGTTCTCTGTCATCAGATCTTCAGTGGAAGGGCTTTTAAAACGGTCCGTTCTTATGTCAAGAAAACCTTTACACTCATCAATACTACCCCTGAGACCTTTACTTCTTTCGGACATAGCTGAGCTTAAGTCCGTCATATAGTGGGACCCAAAATGCACAAGACTGACCGCTCGATCAGAGCTCTTGTCCCGGATATGATCAAATTTGCATATGTCCCTCGAAGTGAGATCCAAGCCTACGAGAATCGGATTGCAACCCAAGGGAAAAGTTCAGACAACGTTGATTTCTCTTTGCCCTCGACTAGCAAGTTGGAAGATGATGAACATGTTCTCGTCTTGGAATTCACTGACAATGTCAAAGGAAAAAAGAGTTCCAACGTTGGGCACGTACCTTGAACCCCCTTTCTGGAAGGAGTGCTGATGGGACTCCCCAGCTTTCCTTATATGAACCCACGAGCTTTATCTACTGAAGCAGCGAAAAAACTTATTGAAAAACGTAATAAGACATTCAAACAGGCTGTCGACAAGTGAGTGGATTTACAGCGAACAGTTTTGGGTACTCAGGTGGTGAGAAGCTTGATTTCTTCCATATCTGCAAAGGATGCGGAAGTTTTGGTCCAACAAGCCGGTAGGGATCAAGTGCCGATAAATCCTAGCGCCACGACAAGCCGAGCATTGATGCCCGTCTGTGGAGACCGACCTGCAATGACGTCCGTCATTGATGAAATCATGGCTCAAGAATGGTACAAAGATCAAATCGTCGACAGAAGACGAACCGAAGGACACCCAGGACAAACGGGTAGTTCACATGATGTTGCTGTGTTCTATAAATCTTACGTTCTCACAAAGTGGAAATTGAACCCCCTCTACCCGAGGCTGTATTGCAGGCATTGAAGGAATCTCGCGGGATACAGACTTTGTATTCTCACCAAGTCACTGCTATCCAGGCAATAAGACAAGGCAAACATGTAGTCGTGTCAACCAGCACGGCATCCGGTAAAAGTATCATCTATCAGGCGAGTCTCCTTGTTGTAGTACGGCCTGTGGATACCAACCTCGCACAGGTGCCTCTGTTATGGGTCCTGCTAGATAATCCCGCGTCGAAAGCTATATTTGTATATCCAACAAAAGTGAGTACAGCCCATACTTTAAATTCGAATAGGCGCTTCAAGTAACTTACCATGTTGTGTCAAGGCCCTCGCACAAGATCAGCAAGGTTCGCTACGCGAAATGTTGAGTAACTGTAAAGATCTGGAACACCTGAAGGTTGGCAGTTGTTATCATTTTTTGGGTCGAAAGATGACAGTTATCCAGGTTTCTACGTACGATGGGGACACGCCTCAAGAAGCCAGAGCAGGTACTTGATACCAATTCACTGCCAAGCTTTATCATCATATACCCACCAAAAGGTTTACGGGAGTCTGCATCAGTGTTACTCACAAATTTTGTACGTTCGGTGCTCACATTCTCTGTGCATATGGTTACTGTTTCTTAGGACATGTTACATGCGTCCATTTTGCCACACGAAGAATTATGGAGAAGGTATATTGATTCCCACCTTGACTTGGGAATTAGCTGACGGCATTCAGCTTCTTCGGAGATCTGAAGGTTTGTGAAATTGCATTGCTTCATGCATCCATTGAGTACGCCTGCACCAGTTTTTTGTTGTCGATGAACTACATTATTACTCTGGTTTGCTGGGCAGGTGATTCTCCCTTCCAATTAAAAAAGAATTTATCGGTGCAGGCGTCTTAATATACTTTCTAGTCACGTTGCTCTCATTGTCCGACGGTTCCGTCGCCTGGCGGCTGCAATTGGCAGTTGAGTAACATGGGCGATAGGCTGACATCATTACTTATTCAGCCATTTAGATCATGATGTTCAATTTATCTCATGCAGCGCGACGATCTCGAACCCCTTGCTTCACATGCGAAATTTGTTCAATATCTCCGAGAATGATATCAAAGTAGTGACCGAAGACGGTGCGCCAACAGGACCGAAAGAATGGTTAATCTGGAACCCGTTCAAGGCGCGAAGTTCCCTGTCCGATGCAACGAGATTGATGAGGCAGCTGATGAAGTGTGGATTAAGGGTCATTCTCTTCTGCAAGGTTGGCCGAAAAGTGCTGAGGGCAAGGGCACATACTGACGGCGTGTTATATAGATAAGGAAAGTCTGCGAATTGGCAATGAAATCATTGAGATCCGACCTCAGCAGTGAGGGGCGACATGACATCTTAGATCGAGTCAAGCCATATAGAGGAGGTAAGGATGATTCAGTCTCTAGATTCCCTTTCAGAGACAAACATCTCCAGGGTATATGCAGGAGGTCTGTTGCCAATTGATCAGATATGATCGCTCATAATTCCCGCCGTGTAATAAGGAAAGAAGACGCATAGAGAAAGAAGCTTTCAGCTCTCAGTTGCTGGGCATCGTTGCCACAAATGCACTAGAATTGGGCGTTGACATTGGCGTCTTGGATGTTGCTATTATGCTTGGCTTTCCTATGAGCATCGCTAGCTTTGTGCGTAATTTACCTCCGTCAATATATTACTGACGAAGGGTCCAGAGACAACAAGCCGGCAGAGTTGGGAGACGGTCTCGCGACAGTCTTACTATACTCGTGGCAGATACTTTTGGTATTGATCAATATTATGTGCAGAACCCAGATGAATTATACGGTCAAATGCCTGACGACCTAGTTGTGGATCTTGATAACAATATTATACTTGAAGGTAATAATATCCACCTAGCTGTGGGATACACTGACAATTGACAGCTCACCTGCAATGTGCCGCCTATGAAATGCCTCTGTCGTTGGACGATGTCCAGTTCTTTGGTCCTAGGTTACGAGAGATATGCTTGTCTAAACTGATTCAGGATGAGGAAGGATGGCACGTAAGACAGGTATCCGGCTCGATGCGTGCTGACAATGGTTAGGTACCATCCTCATCCAACGTGTCTTCCATATCCTTCGACCCATATCTCAATCCGTGAGTCGATTTCAATGACTTCGGCTGGTTTCTGACCTAGACACGAGGTGGCGTGCAAGAGGAGAAGTACGCCGTTGTACTGGTTGCTGGCAGCAGATCCCAAAGCGGAGCAAAGATATTAGAAGAAGTAGAAGATTCAAGGGCTATTTTTGAAGTCTACGAAGGTGGTGTGGTAAGTCACACATCAATGGTCAAGGTTACACTAGCGAACTTTATCCTGTCGACAGTTCATGCACCAAGGGATGACGTACATTGTATGTTGGACTGATGAGGTCGTATCATGAGGTCGTATCATGCTAACGCAGGTGTTAGGTCCAAGAAGTCAGTCATGATACAAGAATGGCCGAAGTAATTCGGGCAGATGTCAATTGGATCACCAGTCCCAGGTAAAGCACATAGCGGTCAAAGAGAGTAGCTCACTGATGTTCCACTTCTCTCAGAGATTACACGTGAGCCAAAATGACGAGCCTAGCTATGATTCTGATTATTGGTCAAGCGACGTTAATGCTCTTCAGACTTATCGCATACGCGAAATCACAAGATCTTCCCACAGGGCCTATTATGGTAGTAAGTAATGATGCACGAAGTTGTGGGCTGAAATTCATGGTTTGGTAACGTAGGAATCGAGGTTCTTGTCAAAGTTTTCGGTATGTCAATCCTGTTGTTGCAGTAGCCGCTCATTTAGTGTGTCGACAAACTACAGGATTTCATAAAATCAGGTAAATGGAGTTGGAGAGTCTTCCGCTCTTGTTTTCTATTCATCTCTACAGAAACCAAAAAATTATCGATACCGTCGATCTCAACACTCCCGTATGGGAACGCGAAACTACGGGTTTTTGGATCGACCTTCCCAGGCCAATACTCGAATTGATGCAGAGTAAAAATATTGACGCGGCTGAAGCTATCCATGCTGCGCAGCACGCTCTGATAAATTGCTTCGGCTTCCAGCAGGACATTAAAACGGAATGCAAAGCTAGCGAAAAAGAATACAGAGTAACAGAGTCCCAGAGGAAACGGCCAGCTCGGTTGGTGGTCATGGCTGAATTCATTAAACTTCGCTAAGCAAAGCATAAGCCTAATCTTTTACGATGCAATAGGAAAAGGTGGCGGAACAACAGTCAAAGCATTTGACCATGGTTCGTGTTTTATGCCAACCTCTTATCCGAATTCTGACATAGTTGACTCGGGCAGTACGTGACCTACTCGATAAGGCTGACGTTGCAATCACACACTGTCCTTGCCTAAATGGTTGCCAACAATGTATGATATAGCTATGTGTCCATTTGTGGCATTGTTTGACGGCTCTACAGGTGTCCAGAGTCCCGCATGCAAGGAGAACAATGAAGTTTGCTCGAAATCGGGTGCTGCAATCATAATCAAGACATTGCTTGGGCGCCCCCTTGACCCTCAACAAATAACCCAACAGACCATGCTTCATGGCCTGAATACTATTATCATGTCTGGAAGCGTACCCGCCTCAGACGGTGTCGTGGTTGAGACTGTTTCATAGAAAGGTTTTTATGAGCTAGCTTGTATTATAGACGTGATATCGTGATACTCAATAAATCATGCCAAGGGGTCAAAAGCACCCCAGATAGTTCTGGCGGTTGTGCGAAGGTCTTGACGGTGTTAACAGATTAGTCATGGTGAGAGCCATTGGACTTGAAGACGTTGTAAATTGTTGATTCAGTTGCAATGGTCTACCCATGTATGTAGTGGTTGATGTATGCAGCGGTGTTATTGAAGTCGATATTTGACCGTTGTAATGATGCATGAGCTCAAATCGATGTTTTGGTAACGTAATCGAGGTTCCTGTCAGTACGTCAATCCTGTTGTCGCAGTAGCCGCTCATCTAGTCTGTCGATGAAGGAGAACAATGAGGTTTGCTCGAAATTGGGTGCTGCAATCATAATCAAAACATTGCTTGGGCGCCCCCTTGACCCTCAACAAATAACCCAACAAGCCATGCTTCACTATTATCATGTTTGAAGCTGAAGGCGTGCCCGCCTCGGTGTCGTGGGATTGAGACTGTTTCATAGAAAGATTTCTATAAGCTAGTATTATAGTCGTGATATCATGATACTCGATAAATCATGTCAAGGGGTCGAAATCACCCCAGTCATCCTTTGATAAATTTGGGCGACCAGTTGTTGACTGCGAAGGTCTTGACGGTGTTAACAGATTAGTCATGGTGGGAGCCATTGGACTTGAAGACGTCGTAAATGGCTTATTCAGTTGCAATGGTCCACCCGCGTATGTAGTGGTTGATGTATGCACTGGTGTTATTGAAGTCGACATTGGACTGTTGTAACTTGCGTTGGCAGCAACTGAGGGTTGTGTAGCAGCTCTGTAATCTAAGGATAGAGGCCTGCCTGCTATTAAAGGTGCGCTTGGCCTTTTCGAGGGTGGGGGTATTGGAGGCGGGAGCTTCCCTCCAGTCCGTCCGCCCAAACTAACGGGCGGAACCCAGTCGCCGTTTAAACCTCCCTTCCTAGACGTGATTTCAGGCACAGGAGTCGGTGCTGCGGTAGTAAGAGCACTGGGGGACGACTGGTGGATGTTGAATGAAGAGGTATCGGACTAGAAAGTTCCTACTTACGCTATCACTAAAAATGCTTCCCCAAATATCGTTTTCCCATGCTTTTTTGTCCGTCGTCGGATCGCCGGTTTTTGATGATTCAGGCTGAGGTGCTGTAGCGGTCCCTCTTGCTACCAAGCTCTCGAAGTCAACAGTTGCTGTAAAGCTTTCAGTGCCCGAACTATTGGTGGCCAAGGCAGACCGTTCTTCAATCCTTTGCGAGTCCCGTAAAAATTGGTCATGTTCCTTCTCAACACGTTCGCTCAGTTTTCGAATGATGGACATGAATCGATGAAACTGCTCCACGTTGAGCACTGGGTGAATTCAGGAAAGTAAGGTTATAGTTTCGCTGAATGACTGCCGAACCCTTACGTGGACCCATGGACATTGACCATAGCTGCGGCAAAACATGATTTGCCACGGCTTCCCTATCAACTTTGAAACCCATAGCCTCTTGCACATACAACGTCGCCATCTGAGGGTACGCCGTTCGATGTTAATGGCAAACGGTCGTAATATTGGACTTACTATAACCGCTGGCTCCTTTGTGCGGATTTTCGAAAGCAGTGGAACAAGTTTTTGTGTCAAACAAATCTAATCGTAGCTGTGAGGAGCCCCATGATTGAACATTAATCGATATCAATCACTGACCTGATCAAGAGTTTTGACCATCGCTAGAAAAGCGGTAAGGGTAGCAACTTTGACTGATAAGATCCGAGTCTTTGTGAAAACTAACTGGGTGAAATAACTAAAGAGTATGCAGAGTCGGAAGCTGAACGCTTACGGCCACATGAGGGAAAAGTACGCCTTGTACTTCTGCGTAATCGATCGTTTCGCATAAATCTGGCACAGCTTTGAGCGCACGCTCTTGCACCTTAAGCATCGAATTCAATAGCATCACTTGGGTACAGAGATTTTCCTCTCACGACAGCGTGTTCTGATTCTAATGCATTGTAAACCAGCGGTAACACCTCTGCGACACTATAAATGACAGACAAATAATAATTGTTTTTTGCTCACGTTCTTTGAAAACAGATTTTTCTGTCTTGCTCTGGAGTATCGAGAGATTTTCGAGGAGGGTGAGCATATTTTGTGGAGGCTCTTTAACAGCGAATAACGGCCGGAGACTTGGAAGGACCATGTTTGCAAATTGTGCTGAGGAGAGGCCATTGGAAATAGAGAATACATTGGGTAAGATGTACGGCAAAAGTTGGGTGTCTTTCATCTAGCTGAGTTTCAGCAATCATATTCCAACAGCTGGTCTGGAGCTTAATTACCTCCTCAAGGAGAGATGGTAATATTTTCCGAGTACGTAATCCTTGAGAAAACCTTTCGAGGACACCAACCAAGCCCTTCATAAAAGAAATCTTCTCTTCCCTTGTTTTCGCTGTAAAATTGGAACGATCTAAAAAGCTGAGAGTTGAAACAGGCAAAGATGAAAAGAACGGATGGGAAGGGAGAGTAGTCGGGTTGGGTCGATTGCCGTAGTGCCTAGTGATGAGGGAGCGTAACATTACTGTGAAAGATTGAGCTTGGCACCGATTAGTTGAACATCCCCATCATTACCTTGAAGATCTCCATCCAACCTCTCCAACCCCGGTAGTGGCTTGCCTGCATTCTCTCGTAAGGCACCGAGACTTCCATGATTTTTGAAGGGAGGGTTTCCCTTGCAATGTACTGCATAGAGCAAGCAGCCAAGAGAATACATATCGGAAGCGGTGACAAGTTGCTCGTCCAGTGCATATTCAGGTGCTAACCAGCTTCGTCTGAGCGCTGCAGCGAAACAGCCGACAGGCAACATACCGATATAATCAAAAGATCTTTGGACATATGAGGGGATGCGCCCATCGAACACCGGAAATTCCCACCGCGTGGGTGCGCCATTCGAAGTGAGGGGAATGGTCAAGCCCAGGCCGGATATTTTCCAGTCGCCCTGATAAGATCATGAGCATCCGCAGGAGACTAAGACGACAATTTAGCTGACAGCATTGTTAATGATGATACTCTCCGGAGAAATGTTGGAATGAATCAACTGTGCAGACGAATGTAAGAAAGATAGGCCCTTGCAGATTTGCAAGATGCCTTTCTGAATCTGTGTTTCAAGTTAATGAGAGAAACGTCCGAAACATCGTCGACC
Source organism: Amanita muscaria Koide BX008 (assembly GCA_000827485.1). Taxonomy (NCBI): domain Eukaryota; kingdom Fungi; phylum Basidiomycota; class Agaricomycetes; order Agaricales; family Amanitaceae; genus Amanita; species Amanita muscaria. The sequence continues at coordinate 174,319 of KN818225.1, forward strand.
CGCACCTCCACTTCGTCTAGCTCTACGGCTGGAGAAGGTCGACCTTGGTAAGGTATAGATAATTCAAGTGAAGCAAGTATGGGCTCGGAGGCAAATGTTAATTCACTCCTCGTTTCTTCGAGAGGTTCGGCCATCTCTGGACAGAAGACGGTCAGTTGCCACATAGGCAAAAAATAAATCAAGTCTCTTGCCCACCAAGGATAGAAGGGTGTCGAAGACGCGAAAGCGCAGATGCCTTCAAAAGGTATTAGTGGAATTGCGTCCGTCGGAAGTGAAACCAGCTTGCCTCAGCCTTCAAGACCTCAACGATTCTTTCTCGTGCTCCTGGTCCCAAACGATCCATGTCTGGACCCCGTTTATCGAAGCTCCAGACGGAAACACGCTTGTTGGTGACTTTGTGGAATGCGGGCTGCACCTTCCACAGACCGACGATTATAGCGTGTTCGACGCGAATGGCGGACAAAGTTGGGGGTGGAGAGCCTGGAGACGTGGGCCTGCTGCCATTACTACCGCTGTTGTATGACTGGGATATGGCGGTTCTAGCGAAGAAAGAAGTGGCAGCAGACAGCATCTTGAAAGTATGGCTCTAGCGCGAATTACATATGTGTCATAATCATCACCCAAGTTCACTGCATGCCTTTTTCTTTCTCTACAATACTTCCTACGACTACACTTCCTACTCAGACCCATTGAACTCACACAGCGAATCTTGATACAATGTGTTTTTTTAATTTCTTGTCCCTTACATAGGTTTTCCCCTCTTGGACACCTTCACACCTAAACTTACACACCTGGCATACACATAGTTGCTCCTCCTGGTCGACGTACACTCCCATAGTTCGCAATGAACGAGTTCCAAAATGGACAGTCACACTCATTCCTCAATGCCCTCGGCTCTCGGGCTTCCTGGCTTTGAATATCCCTCTCTGACGCACCTCTTCTACAATTCTTTGCGCGTTGGAGAGCGCTTGACAGTCGTCAGGCCATTTTGTCCTTTTCCTGCCTGAAGAAAATCAACTTTCGTCATCGGCGCTGCTGAGACCGCACACACTTATGATAGACCAGTTTCTGGTACTTGGGATCCTGAGAGCCTCACATTCGACTTCCCAACCGCAATGCAGACTTAGTGATGCGAGCCATATGCGATACATTGCATATGAGCTGTCGTTGTTCCCCGAACCGCCAAGATTCAAAGACTCGACAAAATCGCCGGGAGGAATAGGGTACACGGAGATTTTCGAACGATCGTACCTCATATCAAAAGTCCAGGGGCAACAAGGTATTGACATGTATCCGGAAGCCGACACGAGCGTGGCTACAACCGGAATCCATGGCGTGAGCTCATCTGCATGATTGCCGATAATGAAGATCCCGGGCTTGAAGAAGGTACCAGTAGTCACATCGAAAGGTGCTAGTGGATCAAACGTGTGAACTTGCAAGCGAGCTTGAGTTGCTGCCGAGTAATGTGACCAAGAGATTCGAGATCGTAGGTCGATACCATAGCCTTCGTATCCTTCGGTAATCAATATATGAGTGAGTAGGCCGTTCCCGCACCTACAATGGTGAGACGCGAGAACATCAAGACAAGCAGGTCTTACCCAAAGTCCAGAAATCCACCTGGTGGACGAGGCCAAGTTCTCCATGGTTGGTTTTGGTCATTGTTCTCCACTTGTGGCTGCCCTTCGGAGTACGTTTCTTTCCATAGCAGCATTAGGTATGTTGCAATCCCGATGTCCTATCGGATATGCATCGGTCATTCATCCTGGTTTCGACACAGCCTAACTCTACCTCGAATACATGTTTGAGAGGATCGGTCACTTCTTGCCACGTATTAATGAGATGCTTATGCCGCTCCCGCATGATGAGATAAAGATCCTGGTATGGTTCGCGAGCGACTAAGCAATCGTGTAAAATTCTCTTTGTGTAATTTGTTATCGTGCCCCATCCATATTTGTGCACTGTTTCGAGGAGCGCCAAACAGGTCCGGTAAAGACGTGAATTAGGATCCGTGGGCGTACCGGGTAAAGGTTGCACTTCTACCCTTGTGGTTGCACCTTCTGGAGCACAAAGGTAACGGAATGCAATATGATGGACGGCGGGATGGTAATAAGGAAGAGACTGGTCAGGTCCCATGATTGGTGTCAAAACGACGACAATGGGACTACAGTCGCTTTCTGTGCTATAGAAGGTGCAAAGCTGTTCAATTGATGGGTCTCGCTCCGGCCTTCGGGCCAGGAGTCGACGACGAAGACATTGGACGGGGTGGAACGATGTTAATTGGGGTATTGAACCAGGAAAATCAGAATTGCATTCTGATATTTGCTCGGACCTGAGAATTAGGGTTGAGTTGTATTCTGGATGATGCAGTAACTGTAAAATCGCGGCTTCAAACTGGATGCCTTGAATGAGGCCTCCATTGAGGACGACATTTTAATATTTTAATGCTCACTACTTGCGCGGAAAATCCGGTTTTGCATGAAATGATAGGAACCCAAAACGTGCCGCCATCGGTCAATGGGAGAGCGCTGCAGATTACGGACTCAAAGGGTGGGATTTTGGACATTGACCGCGGGAACCAAGTGTTGAAAGTTACTTGGGTACTTCTCACCGTCCACAACACACCATGAAACCTTCATTACGATATTTGCAGCGTTTACAAGGCACTCTATCGCGCGGAAAGAGCACGAGCTTCATTGGTCTTGGTCGTATGGGCTATGAAATGGCTTATAACCTCTTCTCTAAACAACATGCGAAGGACAATGGATCCCGTTTTGTTGTGTGCGACGCTATTCCTGAAGCTGCACAAAGTTTTTCCCAGTCTTTCACCTATCAATTTCCTGGTGCTCAATTAGAGATAGCCAGTACCCCAGAGGAGTAAGCCAATTATGACGAGTTCCTTCCCTCTGTCTTATTCACTTGTCTCCCTCGATACAAGAGCAGCTCTTCTTTCGAGCACCATCATAACCATGCTTCCTTCCTCGCCTCAAGTTAGTACTGTGTATCGCGAGGGCATTATACCCACCCTCAGCAAACTTCCACTGGAGGCTCTTCAAGATACTCTTTGTATAGACTCAACAACGCTAGATTTAATTGTAGCCCGGGAAGTCGCCAAGGAGGTCAATGGAACAGGCGCATGCATGATTGATGCACCTGTTTCTGGAGGTATTCAATTTCTTAAACTTTCAGACACTTTGGTCGATTCACACCCGTGAGGCGTCGCTGGTGCTAAAGCAGGCACGTTGTCTTTCCTTGTTGGGGGGAGCGAGCGGGCCTTTGAGCAGGCGCACCCGGTCTTGTCTTGTATGGGTCATCGATTGATCTATTGTGGTCCATCTGGTGCTGGTCTTGGTGCGAAGATCTGCAATAATGTCTGATTTATCCCCTACTCTTGTGCCACCATGTCTTCTCATTAAAGGGGTTTTTTCTAGTTAGTCCTAGGTGTTCATCAAGTGGTGGTCGCTGAAGCAATGCTATTGGGACAGAAGATGGGTCTCGATCCGGCCGTTCTCGCTAGTGTGATTAATAGCAGCACAGGCGCTTGTTGGGCTTCTTCGGTGAACAATCCAGTTCCTGGTGCGCTGAAAGATAAATCGCCACCTTGTGACAAAAACTATGAAGGAGGTTTCGCAACAATGTTAATGCTTAAGGTAACCTCCTGCTGTCACTGTACATGATTGGTTGGTAACAGAAACTACTATTAGGACATGGGACTAGCTGTTACAATCGCAAATCAACAAGGGAACTCGTTGCCCCTAGGAGAGGCAGCGAAACAGGTTTATGAACGAGCGGTCAAGGATGAACCAGGGTTGGCACGAAAGGATTTTTCTTCCGTTTACCTCTTCCTTCAGTCAATAGCGCAGGGCCACAGTGCAGAGTCGGCGCAGTAGATCACGTCGTGCACAGTGGCAAGCAGTGATTTGGGTTAATGTAAAATCTAAGTGTTCTTCACGTGATCGAGATCCGATCGCGTCGAATCGAAATTCAAACTCAGAGAACGTGACTTGAGGAAGAGTATACCCATCAGTGCATCAGTTCAAGCCATGACAGATAAACCGAGCGCTATAATCTTTGGTAGCTGCGTTTCCAATCCTTAACGACTGTTTACCAAGTTTTTCCTGAACAGGTGGCTTGAATACATTCTCTAGGGCTCTCGCGAGTCTCCTAGTTCCGTCGGAGGGAGAGCCGTTGGTTTCCGTAAGAATTCCCACTTGGAGCCCACATATCAGTTTGACTTCATTTTTCCTGGTACTTAGAACCTGCGAATAGTCGACAAATTCTCCGTCAACCCGCCAACCACGTATGTCATGTGTCCGCGTTGTTGATATTTATTGACGGTATTTTCATTTTCCAAAAGCTATATTGGTTCTGAATTTCCAAAGATCCTTAAGAACCCACGGGTTGAATATCGCCAAGCTAACCTGACCATTCCCGGTGTGTTTGTGATTAGAATCCTGGACAGACCTTGGTTATAATTTCGTCACCTATAGCTGTCGTCTCGACAGTTTTTGAACCCAAAGAAGGCAATCCACCATTCGATTTTGCATTCGACTTCACTGGCGAAGTCAAATCTGATCGACAAGAGCAAGTTGCGATATTCTGCGTCTCTATCCGTAACAACTGTTAAAAACAACTTTTTTTCACTATACAGATAATAATCAACTCGACGTGTAATGTAGCTCGTTTACTGGGTCTGGAGGCAGCGAAGCGCAAGATCAAAGCGTATATAAGGATTCAGCAGCCCTTCTACGAAACCGCAAAGAAAGGGTCCCATGACGAAAAGGAAGACATCAAGCCTAATGGAGCGATTGGCACATGGTGGCACGAAACGCTTAGGATTCTGGGCGCCATTGATGAGTACGCTCCTCGACTATTCTCAACATCAACTTCTTTAATTTGTTTGTAGTCTGAACCTTGTTATTTTAAGGATAGGCTTTGGTTATGGCCCCTTTACCAACTTTGGAATTAGCAAGTGTCTTAAGAGTTCCTTTTGATCTGATATTGAGTAACATCCTAGTTGCATCGGCCATAACGGTCGCCTCTGTCTATGGTTTTATGAAGAAACCGCTTAAATCATTGTGCGTGGACAATTTCTCCCCTTTGCTCTTGCTCCAGAGAGTTTAATATGTGAACGCAGGTGGTCGCCTGGTAAGAACCCCACCCACACTATTCATGTCGACGATATTGCCGGAGCAGCATGGGCATGCGCAGAGTGGATCGCACCACAAGGCAGGAAGGCAGCCAATGCCGTAGCAGGGGAGGAAATCATCTTCCATAACGATAAGAATAAGATAAAAGACGTCGAAGGCACGCCCGCGCACAGCCAGACCATCATCGCACCAGTCTTCAATGTTGTAAGTTGGCAGATCGTGTCGATTTTAGGCGAATGACAGTGTATGCGGGATTAGGTTGACGATTCCGACAACACTGCCTTGAGCACCGGAGAGACACTTACCTCTTTCTTCGGCACTACTTTTGAATTCTTCAATCTGGTTGAAACCACTATGCTCAAGGTAGAGTCACAATAAGCAGCACCGACTGATGGCTTACATATCTCCAGCTAAAGGATGACACCGTAGAAGAAATCAACGAGCATCACGTCAGCGCATGGACGCAAATGGTCACCAATTCTAATCCTCCTATTCTCAATACACCACTCACCGCCTACTTGGATAAATTCGCGTTAGAGAAGCACAATGTTGCTTTCAGCAACAAGAAGATTAAGGAGATAGTGGGCTATAAGCTGAAGAGGCCTCACTTCAGCCATGATACCGTCAAGGAAACAGTGGAGAAATGGAAAACCGAGGGTACTTGGCCTATTTTGGAATGAAATTGGCTACGCTCGTCATCCATCCACCGTTGCTAATATATCTCGTCCTTATTTTATACCTCATTCTCTGTTTATATACCATATGTAATTTCGAAACTTGTACTTGGGGCCCAGATGATTGGTGTACTTTCTCATGAAATGTAGTTGACAAGAAATACTAAGAGTTATGGTCGTGATCAGGTCATTATCTCAGCTGGAGAGGCAGTAGAATCAATTTGGTAGCGTTACTTTAACATGCCACGTCCAGCTGATGTCCTGCTCTGTTAACCAGGATATTTCGAGCATTGAATAACGTTTAGATTAACCCAATTTTAACTTACAATATCGGTTGATGCCTCGTTCCAGCTATTCACTCTCTGACCATACCCCTAAACACTGTCCCAATTCTGTTCGAAATTCTCCCCACACCAACACCGACACCGACTAATGCACCCACGTCCACCACCAGGAGGTGTATCACCGCCGCCATAAACCTCGGCGCAAACACTTTCCAGACCATCAAATGCCGCCTAAGTATCGCCGCACTCATCGCAGTGGCAAGCAATATTGCCCCATAATACATCATTATTCCCAACCCTGCGAGCGTGCTATCAGCAGTTACTTGAGCATCGTACCGTTCGCGGGGAGATATAGCCTGAGTGCTTCCTTCTTCATTGTGCGCTTGGCCAGGTTTTTGATCGGAAAGCCCTGGTTCCCTATTCCACACAGCAAGCAAAACAACACCGAATCCAGAGATCACCGCAACAGGACCTAGGGAATTGATTCCGACAGTAAGAGGTGCCCAAGGGTATCTTACCGTCTCTGTCAACATGAACGCCGCTTTCCATTGAATGCTCGACACGGTTGCTTGGTGGCCTGTCGCATAGAACGTAAGCAGGCCGAGAAGCGCGATGGGCACAATTTCGGAGAACTGGAGCTGTGTTGCCGCTGAGGCAGAGGCAGACGATGGTAATGACGGAGAAGTAGAAGATCCGGCTAGAATAGAAGAGGGCGCTCCGGTAGCAAACGCCGACTCCATCATTCTCGCATCCCGGACACTGTCTACCACCTCCAAGTACGAGAGCAGCGCTACCAACGCCAGTCCCAACACGACTTGGGCAGTTAGCTGCAAAGAAGCGTACACGACGCAGAAAAAGGGCATCCAAAACATGAGATAAGATGCACCGAACGCGTTAGCGAATCCGAGTATCGTGATTCGGCGTGTTGGCTGAGAATTCGTCTTCCCAGCACCGGGCTTTTCATCGTTCGTAACGTCCACATCCACCTGCATACAGAGCGGAGCGGCCCACCAAAGACTCAAACCTACGAGTACCGGCCACCCAAACGCAAATCTCGCTAACCAAGTCCTAACCCCCCTCAGTTCTGCTGCCCAAAATTGGTGGTGCACCTCGCGACTTCCGCCACCAAGTATTTGCGCTGAATCGACCCACTCAGCGATCCAAAACAGGGTACCAGCGACAAGCGAGGGTCTAACGATGATAGACACGAACACATTGGCGATTCCGGCATCTGATTTAGTAATCCTCAGGATGCGTTGGATCATCAGTGGAACAATGACCACTGCAGTCGGAAGCGCCAAGATTAGAATAACGAGGGGCGGGGAAGGCACAGAAGACGAAGCGAAGAACGTGACGTGGCAATAAGGTTGCTGCTCCTCCCTGCACACAGTGCTGATCGCCATGAGCCTTACGCACACCAAGATCACAGCAGAGAATTTTAGAATCCTTCGACGGAGATGAGGTGTTGGGGCGGTGAACCCGGCTGGAACAAAGTTGACGAGAACAGAGGTGACGAGTAAAAATGGAACGATGCGTTCTTCCCAGAATGTCCATGAGTTGGAGAAGAATGCACATGTGTGGATGATGGGGATGATGGGCAATGACGTGAATGCGTTGGAAAGCTTTAAACTTGAGGTTGATGTTGACATTGAGGTGACGATCATGGCTAGGCATGAGAACATCGATGCGAAGACAAGGACCCAGTCCAATACCTTGAGACTGACACCGGAGACGAACGTCGACACGAGGAAATCAACGCATACACCCAGTACAGCTCCAATACCCGCTCCGAAGACGCAATAAGGAATGTGCTTCTTGACCCAATTATGCCAATCGTTCTGCACTTTCTTCAACGCCACATATACAAAGCATGTTGAGATTAATCCAGCAAAGAGGACGGCTAATCCGAATCCCATTAATATAGGGTCGAACTGTGCCCACATGGACCGACAAGCTGCGAGCGCCACGCGATTGAAAGAGTTTGATGAGAGTAATTGAATATCCTGCGTGTTATTACTCAAAGCCGTCTGTTGAATCGCGTCCCAAGATCTTTGGATCTCGCCCCATGCATCATCGAGCTCGCTGCCCGAACTACTCGAACGATATGTGTCGAGGAATGTCTTGATTTGAGCTGCGTTGATCTCGAGAGCACGTTTTAGTGCCTCTCTGGGTGCTTCAGTTCTTGAGCCTTTCCTTGTTGGGCGGCAGAAAACCTCAGGTATGACAGACCCAAGGTTATTGTAAGGTATAGGAAGGCCGAGAAGGATAGATAGCGTGGGTAAAATGTCGATTTGCTGAATTCTACGATGCTCTGTAGGAGAATCGGGAAAGGTTTTGTATTGGAGTAAACCAGAGGGCGAAATATTTTTTGAAGCAGAGAGTTCTGGACCTTTGCTGTATATCCAGAGCGCAGCTGAGGTTTCTAAAACTCCGTCTCCTCCATGATCTCCAGAACGGTCCATGCCATGGTCTCCAAGAACGACGAGGAGCGTTTCGTCATCCATTTCCTCAACAACGCGTGTAAGGACATCATTCATCTGCTTTAGCTTGGCTGTCATACTTGAATGGTCTGGGCCTACTCGGTGTCCAACGTGGTCGACACCAAGGAAGTGACCTATAAGGAAATCAAAAGGCTTGGAGTCGTCATTCAGCAATGGGAACAGATGTGTAATGACGCCCTCGTCGACGGTGTGCAGATCCTCAACGTTGAAAGAGTCATATGGAAAGGTCATGTTGGGATGAAACGCATCTGGAAAGACGGACATCCACGTATCATCGCCCATGAACGCAGACTTGTCAGATGTGAGCTACGGGGTCGTTTGAAACACAAAAAATCGAGGTCTCACTATTTTCCCTGCTAAGTTCAGCTGGTTTAAAATGGAGTCTTCCATTATGGATGATCCTCCAAAGTTATTTCCCATATCGATAAACGTTGGTAACGACCCGGTTGTCAACCCTTTAATCCTCTGGAGCGTCGTCGTCGGTGGGTCTGCATATGCGTTAAAGATGAAGGACCTCGTTGGATACTTTTCAGTGAGTTCTTTCGGAAGAGTAAGGACATTATGGTGATGAGGAGAAGATGGGAGTGGCGGCTGGGGGGATATAAAGTCAAAGCGCAAAGAATCGATGATAAGGAGTACAGCGCGTTTGTGTGTTGGTGGAAGAGTGCAGTTGGAAAATTCGTCTGGACAAATGGAGTGATTGGATAGAGAAAGTCTGGACAAGAGAAATCCACGCGTGAAGAGGTAGATTCCAATGAGGTGAATGGCGAACAGCCAGAGAAGGACGCTCAGCCGTAGTATCATTCGTGGCAAGTTGGGCGCACTGCGCAGAGCTTCTCGTTCGTAGCAACCAGTAGAAGGAATGCCTCAGTCAGGTTGTCAACACTCTACCGCCACTTACATGCTTCAGGGCCATCACTGGCGCCTTCAGGGTTCAGATATTACAGAAGGCGGGGAAATCCGGACTTGACAACGTGTCGCCCTTGTCTCACACCAACATGGCTGCCACCTCGGAGCGTAGAGCAGGAGACCATCTCGCTCTCAAAGCTGCGTCTGTATGTAAAAGTTTGGGTGTACACACTCATATTGAATCCATCTTTTGCTAGGTCGGCGTATTTGTATGACGTTCAGACCTAGCTTCTATCCTCTTTTAGCTCAAAGTCATGAACTTAGGTACTGGTCCTGACATCATGGACCTCCATTTTGGCCAAAGGCTTCTCGACATTTGGTTGGTTTGGCCTTCACCCGCTTTTCCAGAGTGTTGCGCTCGCGCTCTTCACCTATGGTCCGTTCACTGGTTACCGCCGATACGACGACGCTCATCGTCTAGCGAATCTTTAAGGTATTCTTACCCTGCAGGCTACCTCACAACCCGCGACGAAAGCTGCGGGGCTTGCTAGGCATCAGCTAGCAATGCTTTCCGCCTTTTTCTTCCTTCTGCTCGGGAGTTCGTCTGTTTGGTATAACAAGGAGCTTTATGGAAAACCCCACTATGCGACTTGGCATGGAGTACGTCTTGGGATCTTCTGGACACTTGGTCTGAATCTAAGAAATATGACAGTTAATGGGACCAATTTGCGCGACTCTGCTTATTTTACAAGTTCTCGTTGGCGGTGGAAGTGTATGGTTTGATGGAGCAGTATTTGGTGGTGGTATCAAGGCAAAGGCGGTTTGGAAATACCACAGGTTCGGTGTGATTCTGAATGCCATTGACGTATAGGTCTAACATGCTGGAAGGCTTTCTGGATACTCCATTTTCCTTCTCTTATTTTTCACAGCCCACTTGGGAGGTGCTTGGTCTGGATGGGGCAATAAGAATGTTGGCACCCTGATCCGGCCATTGGCATACACAATTGCCCCGTTAGTCATTGTAACATCCGTGTTCGCACGTATCAGGTCAGTCTCGCTCATGTTGATCGCCTGCATGCAGAACTAATTTGGCACAGATTGTCAAAAATGCGAATATGGTGATACCAGCGCTCATAGTGTTGATCAAAGAATAATATGAATGAGAGGAACTTGATAAATACAGGTTACGGTATCACTTCTTTTAGAAAGCCTGGTAAGAAACGTTCTAAGCGCTCATGCGTGGCAGTCCAGAGAGTCCGTTGCAGTTCGTCCCGGGTGTCTTCACCAGATTCAGGCGGTGGTGCTAGAAGATCTGATGAGTGCATCACCAGTATGATGTTCTTAAGGGATTCTGGCACTGCTTCATACTGGCCGGAGTGTCAGAGTTCACCAACAAGTATCAGAAACAATCCATACCAGTGGGTCATGCTTGTCGACATTCATCAAGCGATCAAGCAAATCCAATATTTGAATCCACAGTAAGCGGAAATCATGGTTATTCCAGTTTTCACGCAACTCCAAATGCATGAATGCTTTACAAAGAAGAGCAGAAGCTCGAAGACGAGTTTCTGGCATGCCTTGAGAATCGCGCTTCAGTACTTGCGGTTTCAAAAGTTCATCAATTAGGGGAAAGATGACGCGGTTGAACGTGTCTGCTACTAGAGTATCGTCATCCTCTGCAGCAACGACGCGAGATCCCAATATGATGCGCTGCAAATAAGTTATTGCACCGTGCCGTACTTCTCGAGCTGCATTCGCGGATTGTCGTCCCAATGATGCAAGCAACGGCAAGTGTAACTGCTTCCAGGCTAGGAACTGTCAGAACTGGTTCGGCCGGAATGCATAGTGGTGCACCTTGCTCTCCTGAGAAGTGTGAACTTTCCAACAGGTGTGGCAACTGCCGGTTGAGTATTGCTATGAGGTCTATTGCCTTCTTCCCTCTAGCAATAACCGCCGAACTATAGATAGTGAAGACCCGTCATGCTTATATGATCGTAAACTTACTTTGAGGACGCAAGGGCTTCTTTGCGAGGAGTTCTGAATTGCTGGGTTTCCGTCAGAATTCCCGCAGCCGTGGCGAACTCGTCCAGAATGAGGACAAGACCAGAGAAATTGTCCGGCCTGATTTGCTGCTTCGGCCCTTCCGAAACAAGACTTGCTATCAGGTCAAACGATAAACGTGCGGCTTCGGGATGGGGAAATGTTGAGCGGATGAGAGCAAATGCTAAGTTCCACTCTGTCGTTGAGCTATGCTGGATCAATCTTACGCGTTAAGATTAATTGGTGCTTCTGACCTGATGATTTCCTTGTTTTTCTCGACGACCAGGATGACCCCAGAAACGACCTGCTCTCCGACAGAACTTGCTACAGAAGAAGGAAGGCCGGAAAGGAGGTCAAAGGACACGAATACTTGGTCACGTAGCGTAGGCTATTGCGTATTAACCTTCCGTTTCAACTGATGTAATCACTCGCACCTTTTGAGCAAGGATGAGGCACAAACGGAGAAGGCTGACCACGGCTCTTTCAATAAGAAGTGAACTATATTGTGTGGACGTCGACAATAGTGCTTTCAAGTGCTCAAACACGACAGGCCTGTTTTCGAGCATCGTTATGGGTAAAACGCAGAGAGGAAATTTGTAACTTGCCAGAGCTCTTCAATATACTGGGGAGCTTGACAGCATAAGCTCACCATTGTTTCCAAAAGGAACACAGATGCAGGGTCATACGGCAGAGTGTTGGAAGGAAGCGAACCATTATCATCGGATGATTGCTTCAGTCGTGCAACCGTTCTCTCATGGGCAAGCGCTTCTAACGCGCGAACGGCCGCCGTCATAGACTCCAAATCAAGTTTCCTTGCAAAGGTTCAGACAGAGCGAGAATTTGGATATAGCAGCTCACATAATCTGACTGTAGAGCTCGTCTAGCCTACACGATGATATGCAATCAATCGTGCATAGCGTGTTCTCTATATCGTTCTCCGTTGCTGAAAAAGCGATGTTCTCACTACTTGATGAATAAGGCGTCATGAGGTATGAAGACAAGGCTGAGAGCAAGCCGCCATCGCTCCGGGCTGCTGGACGCGGCTTTTGATTACCGCGAAGGGGTATCATGGATACACCACCGAGGAAGTCTTCCATTTGAAGCATCCGCTTTGGAAGTAGTGAATGCAGGAAGAGGTTCTGAAACATCTCAAATATCTACAACATTTAAACAGTATTAGGGCCGTTAGTCCAAATAAGAGAATGACCGACCTGGATCCATCCCTCCCTCAAAGCGTTGCCATTACCATTGACGATGTTGAAAAGGACGACTGCGGCTAATTGGCCTTTGACATTGGTCCCGAACTCGACGGATAGCTTCGAAACTGTGATTGTCTGGCCTTCCACTTCTTGGGAATTTGGAACAGGTCCGCCGAGATACTCGGAAAGAAGACCCGTAGCCTGAGAAAGAGACACCACTACAAAGTCGAAAACGTTCAGAAGATTGAATTGGTGTGCCAGGGTTGCGCATTGGCGCAACCCTGCGATGGAATGTTGAATAACGTAGTCATCTTCGAAATTGACGAACGCATATGTCACGGCGGAGATGACAGGCTTCCACACAGCTTTGAAGATCTCGGCATCAAAGAGAGATGTGTTGCACATCATGAATTCTCCTTCCTGCAATGAACAAGAGTTGATGCGATATAGGAAAAATCAGCATACCGGCATGCCTGGTTCTAGCAAGTAGCTCTTTCCACGCATATTCAAATCCGAGCTGTCCAGTGTGTTCTTCTGGCATAACAATCTCTCGTTTACGAATGGAATCGTAGATATTTTGCTAAACGATAGTCAATCGGTATGCCAATAATGCTTTAGTAGGACGTACTAGAAACTCAGGGGAAAAATCAGAGCCGTTGTTGACGCCTCTGAGATTTCTCTTGTAATCTTCGATAGTCATTCGTTTCTCCAGTACATGTCAACATTCGACTGCTAGCATCTAGGTTTCTTCCTTACCCGTATTTGTGGATTGTGTAGATCAGTATTCAACATGATAACCGAATATGCCAACACATAGACTGCATCCTCGCTCTTGATTTCCGCTGAAGATACGACTCAGTGATGAAGGCGTAAAGCCACCCACGTTTACTCACCGGGTTTTGCCGCAAAGTAAATGGAGGCGAAAGTTTCCGTGATTCGAGAAATCTGTTGCGATTCACCTGGAAGTCGAAATGCCTCAAGCAGCTCCCGCATGGCATCAGCGATTGGTTTCTGTTAAAGACGCTTAGCCTAGAACCAAAACCTTATGTGATGCATTACGCGCATCTTCGAAATCGAACAAACCAATAAATTCCTTAAGAATGTCGATATTTTCAGGTTTTGATATGTAATCCCCGAGCAAACGCTTGTCAAGTCTTGTGCACCCCTTTAAGAATTTTGCCAGACTGCGAGACCTGGATATTTCAGGCGAGAGGTCGTTGTATATCAGCTTCTTGTCTTCCAGAAATGCTACGCCAGTCTTAGGCTTCGAATTGAATCGGGCAGCACCTGTCAAAATTAACTCCTTTTGCGACTTGGTTTGTATTAGTGTCTCGGGTTGCGGGAATTCCTGATTGTCTTTTCAGTTTGTCGCGGGAATTTGTAGTGCATAGACTCACCAACGGCCATGGCTGGACAGACTGTATGTCAAGTCAATTCAGCTGAATATTGACAGTTGGGATGGACGCACATCCTCAGCGCGTGTCGTCATGTTGTTAACAAACGCAAGCAATAAATCCAAGCATAGGTGTTGCGCGTTTATCCTTTGCGATTCATGAATTGACCCATGGTGGGAGGGATAAATCGACTAGAGGCCAAAGCAATAAGCGCAGATAAATGAGGACCACATGGAACCGTACTTTGGTTAAAAAATCAATGAATCGCTCAAACAGGTTTTCACAGTTTATGTCACAATCATAGTTGGTATACAGATCAACAGTGAAACTTGAATAATCAGAGACGTGAGCGAGAGTTTCCAGTATCAAATCCCTCGTTTCTCCTCGGGCTGGCCCAATAAGCACGCGAGAAGATAGCGCAACACTGTCTCCTTCCGTGTCAGACGTTGCACCAGAGGCAGGAATGACTGGCGTTCCTGGCCGTGTCGAAACATTAAAAGAGGACTTCTTCCCTTGAATCAGAGGATGAGCTAATCTATCAATGGTAAATGCCAGAAACAGCTCCTGCTGCAATTTGAGATGCTTTCTCATCGTTGCGAACATGGCGGATATGGCACGAAGAGATGCTTGGAGAACCCAGATATTGTCAGATCTGGCAAGTTGAAACATGTGCTTGCAGCCATAATCTATTACCAACGCCTTTAAGGAGGGATATTGTGGTATGCAGGTACCTGCTTCTTCAAAAGCAGCGTTCAGTGCACGGAGCGCTATTAGTCGTGTGGAATCAGTATGTTGTTGGTCACTGGGGTCAAGAACATTAACAAGAACTCGAAGAAGTTCGAGGATCGAGGGAAGACCGTCTGAAGTTTCATAAGCGAAAAGCCATGCTATATGTAGCGTACGCACATTCCGGTCTCCGAATACGAGGGTTAGGAACATTTGAGTCTGCAACTGCTTCTGCAGGTCCGTTGGTTTTGTCCACAACTTGCCCATCTTCTATTGTCTCCTCTCTGACTTCGGCTACTTTTGATTGGACAGACATTTGAGTTCACCCTCTCGAGCATCTTCGTCAATTCTTGTCAATAACTTGGCTTCCTCAATCACTGGATCTAAGGCATGCAATTCTGCGAAGACCGATCTAACCAACAAATGTAGGGTATTTTCCGCTGTTCGCCTCAGAATCTCTAATGTCACCAATCAGCATGACATTCCGCGTCTGTTAGATTCTTACCGCTAAGGCGCATTTGGCAGCAAGTCGTTAGAACCGTTTCTAACATCTCACACACCTCGATATCGCCAAGAGTCTTGCCAACAGCGCCGCAAAGACAGTCTTCGATTATAGTCATTATCCTCAGCAGAACAACTTCATCCCCTGAGGAGTCGCTGGCTTCAAATTTACAATGAGACACTGTGCTGCTCAGTTCCATAAGAGCCTGATCAAGGTCCGGCGAACTTGGGTGTATAAGGCCAGATACGAAGAAGTTGTGCAAGGACGATAGTGCAGCAGACGTTATGGGTCCTGTTGACAGAGACGAACGTATAATAGCAAAGAAAGGGCCAAGAAGTGCCATTAGATCCATGTCACTGAGGTCTGTGAAATGTCAGTGAATGACAAGGACAATACCTTGAAGGGCAGCCTACCTTCCGTGTCTGTAATGGATCTTTTGAGGTCCTGGAAGCCTGCCATCAGCTCTGCCTCCTTAGTGCTCCTTCCTGAGGGTGATAAACTAGAGGTGGGTGCGGAGATGCGCAAACCAAGGTTGCTGCCTAGGTCGGTAGGATTCCGTGATGATACGACGTGCACGGATGACGCCCATCTAGAGTTCCTCCGCATTGCGGAAGTAACTGAGAGTATCTCTGCATATAATACATGTTTTGCTGAAGCTGACTTGCGCGTCATTGCTGGCGAAAACATTGACTGAGTGACATTCATGGACACGACGCTTAATTTGCCACAGACGTAGCTGATGTAATCATCTCAATGGAATACACAGAATGTACAGAGAACTTTGGAATATCATTGTCCAGACGTTCCACCCGCGTCGCCTGCCCTTAGCGACATGGCAGCCTGACCAGCGGCAGTTGCAGAAAGTCGAGATCGTTTTCTCTCCGCCTCTGGTGTATCTCATCCGAGGTGCTAATACAAGACAGAATGAATATACATACCAACTTCTTCCTTTTCTCTCTCAATCTCAGCCACGATCGCTTCGTTTTCGGGAAGAGCAAGGCTCTATATGATGAGATTGGTGCTTCACTTTAGATCCAGTGATTGAGGAAGCCAAGTTATTGACAAGCACTGACGAAGATGCTCAAGAGGGTGGACTCAAAATGTCCGTCCAATCAAAAGTAGCCGAAGTCAGAGAGGAGACAATAGAAGATGGGCAAATTGTGGACAAAACCAACGACCTGCAGAATCAGTTGCGACTCAAATGTTCCACTCATTCGGAGATAGCATGGCTCTTCGCTTACTATGCAGTGAAACTTCAGACGGTCTTCCCTCGATCCTCGAACTTCTTCGAGTTCTTGTTAATGTTCTTGACCCCAGTGACCAACAACATACTGTTTACTTGATGTCATGAGCAATGGCGAACCAGTAAGAAAACCTGCACTTACATTTCCGTCAACCCACTTCTTGCCATCCACTTCGAGATCCCATGCAAGAGCAGCCTCGAAGAACCACTTGTCGGACTCGTTCGAGAGATCAAGTTTGCTATATGCGTACGACTCCCAGTCGGGTGCAACTGACTGGTCCAACCTCCAATCCCCGCAGGATCAAGGCACCCGAAATGACAGAATTCTTCATCTCGCCCAACACACCCACCGAACCGAAAAGATACTTGCGAGAAGCTTCCAGGCGGTTGAAGAGACCGCCGATCTGGTTCGAGGACATGAAGGTCTGGATGAGTTCTTCGTTGTACTTGAAGTCGACGCGCCAGACCGAGAAGCCGGCAGGGTCATAGCTGAACGGTAGAAAATCAATCAATATTATGGGATGAATGGGGGAAGAAAAAGAGCGTACTTTTGGTAGAAACACTCAAGAGCACCGCCGGCTCCGCGGGTATCCCTGTTAGAGTACACGCGCTTCCATTCCTACAGGTTAAAGTTAGACTTTGGTAGACCATCAAGAGGGTTCTTGGTTTTGGGTTCAGCCGGGACAGGTTCTTCCTCTTCCTCCTCGTCTTTCTCCTCCTTGAGCTTCTTCTTCTCTGCCTTGGAGTAGGCGCGAGCTGCGGCTTTGGCTCTTTTATCTCCTTCGGGGGGGGGGACTGTACTGAATCTTTTCAACGTATTCATAGCTTCCGAAGACATCCTTCAGTTTTGGCTGGTTGACGATGGTCTCGAAGTGGCGGATAATATTAGGAATCTTGACGCGGAATTCTGCGTCGAGGCTGTATGGCAAGGCGCGTTGGATATAGGCCGCAAGGACAATGTCAGCCAAGGTGATGCGATCGCCAACGCGGAAGGTACCAGTTTTGAGATGTGCATCGAATGTGTGCAACTAGTGTGCATGGTGTCAACATTTGCCTGCGGACGACGTCATATTTTGACGTACCGGTTTGTTATATGGGATCGCATGGCGGAGGATTGGAAGAAGGGTGGCAGATTCAGCCAAGTGGATCGATTGGTTAATCAGGGCAATGTCCTTAGGATCAGGACCGCAAAGTCCAGAATTCGGGGCCTGAGAAGCAACTGGGGCAGAGAATCAGTTAAAACATTATCCACGAAAATGTATGCATATGCGTGATTATGATCAGAGTCAAAAGTATTCAACATAAATCTGCATTCAGACAGGGATAACTGAAATTATGATGATTTCATCTTTACGCGTTGAAAAGCTCGATGATGGAATTGAAGGACTGACGCGATAGGAATGCCTTCAAACAGCCTGAAGCCATCGGCGCCCTCGAATGCTGGAATCTTGCCATGA